>RCUC01154596.1:0-77691 GCA_003697995.1 Taxidea taxus jeffersonii
TGACTCACAATAAGTAAGTTAGCTCTTATTACAAAAGAAGTAGAACCTATTTCCTATCATTAACTTACAGTATGATTGAACCAGCTCTGGACCGCCTTCCTTGTCCTTTTCCTTTTGCAAAGTGCACTTTTTCAAAAACTGTTTTGGGGACAAGTTACTTCCCTGGTTGTCACGTCAATATTAAGAAAACTACACTGCTCCTTAAAAGGCTGGCATTTGGGAGAAAGGGAAATAGGTTTGAGGCAGTGTTTTAGCCTCATTCTACCAGGTGTTTTAAAGTGTGTCAAGCCAAGCTCTCTGCCTTAGAGTGAGAACTTGGAGGCCGGCCTCACCCGGGGGGCCTCCAAGGCAGCATTCGCCACCTCCTCCCACCTGCCAGGCCTCCTTGACAACCTGCCCACCGGCTGCCCCCCACACTTATGAGCAGAGCAGGCGACCTTACTTTGCTTAAACCTTCCACCTCAATTTTCCTCCTCCCTTGAGCGTGTTTGGAACATGGGAGGAAAATCCAAAGGTTTCCTAATTGGCCATTTGGTCATAAATGGCTTTGTTCTAGCCGCATTAGCCCTGACAAACTTGGGGTCAAAGTAGAAGGGTCGAACACTCTCCCAAAGTCCACTGAGCCACTCTCCAGCCCATGCTCTCAGGGCTCCAACCAACCTCCTTCCACAAACAATATTTCTAAAATACAAATCCCTTTAAAGTGCCCAGTGGCCCTGGTGGACCCCCAGGCTCTGGAAACCTCCTGCAATTCCCAGTACACCCTGGAGCTCACTCGCTCACCTCCTGGGACCACTTCCCCACCTTCAAGTTTCCACATGAGGCAGGAAGGAAGGGAAGGGAGATACCTGGGGTGACTTCCTAATGCTTGCAGGAACTTAGGGAGATGGAGGTTTGGATGGGTTGGAATTGCAGTGCCTGGGGACATCCTGGTGGCGGGGGGCTGTCCAGTAGATGGCTGTACTCCTGGGACTGGCACTCCATCTGGCATAGGTCAGGGACAGAGACTCATGACCATGAGACACAAGGACAGACTGAAACTATCACCTCCTGTGAAAAGACATCCCTGTCCTCATGGGGCTGGGAAGGTGGTCCCTTCCTCTCCTTTGAGCTTCCCAAGCACCTAGGACTGGATCCATACAGGGTGGTTAAAGGACTATTTCATTCTCAGCTGTGATAAATAAGTCAATTTTTAAAAATTAATTCCCCCCTAATTCAAAATGCACAAACATAACTGTGTATGATTACACCTGTCGATGGTTCTTTAAGCAAATATATGAAGTCTCTCAGCTTTGTTGGATGTTCTAATGTGTTAGTAACATTGATTAAATGCTGTGTTCAGGTCTAGGAAATGGGACATTTACATTAAAAAAATTATTTATCTGGCTGACTATCACTTCATAAAATCTGAACATATTCCCTCCTTCGTGTAAATCCAATTTTGAAGAAACTAGCCACACTAGAAGACTTATCGAGTGGATGCCAATCAATACGTGGAAAGTGGAAAGTATGTATTTCTCCCCTTTCTTAATTTCTCTGTCATACATTTTAAAGGTTTTTAAAAATTTATTTGACAGAGGGAAAGGGGGTGGCACAAGCAGGGGGAACTGTAGGTGGAGGGAGAAGGAGAGGCAGACTCCCTGCAGAGCAGGCAGCCTAAGTGGGGCTCAATCCCTTGACCCCAGGATCATGACATGGGCTGAAGGCTGACACTTAACCAACTGAGCCACCCAAGCGTCCCTCTGCCATGTAATTTTAAAAGAGAAATTTCCAAAAAATAAAAAATAAAATGTGAGCTTTCTAGGCCTATTGCAGACAAACTGTCCTTCCACAGCAGTTGGCAGAGATGGCAGGATTTGCAGGATTTAATTTCCTGTTGTTTATCTGGTTTGGGTCTTGTTTTATTACTGAAACATAATTAAGATAAAGGGAAGAGGTATTTCTTCCAGTTATTTTCTTTTTTTTCCCCCAGGAGTTTTATATTCTATTTTCAGTGCCTCTGACTGATAAATCTAGTTCAGGTGTTAAAGGGTTAAGAAGGCTGCATTTTCTTCTCACTCTTGTCTATAATCTCCCAGTTTAACCCAGCTGCTACTTAAAATTTATCACAGCCCTTTAATTTGATCCTACAGATGCAGCTAGCTCTGTCCTTCAGCTGGTGGGAAAAATAACCAAGGGAAGAAAGAGACTGTGATGCCCAGGATCACTTACTTGAGCTGCCAGTGTCGATGACTGCCAACCCCACCCCCACCGCCATACCCCCCCCCCCCCCCCCACACCGCCATTAAATAATCCCCTCCTTCTTACCCCTAAAAATCTTAACAGTAAAGTACATATGGGAAGAGGGGATATTTTCAATGTGTCATATTACAGACATGGAATTATTTTACTTTATAACAATTATTATAGGGAGGCCTCAGTGGCTCAGTCAGTTAAGCACCTGCCTTTGGCATCAATCATGATCCCAGAGTCCTGGGATGGAGCCCTGCCTCAGGCTCCCTGCTCAGTGAGGAGTCTGCTTCTCTCTGTCTACTGCTCCTTCTGCTTGTGTTCTCCCTCTCTGACAAATAAATAAATAAAACCTTAAAGCAATTATTACATATTCAAAGCAATTCTTTTGACCTAGGGTATAATACATTTCCTCAAAGAGCCAAAACTCAAGAAATATCTTCGTGGGGCCTGATTAATATTTAAGCTTGATGCAGGCACGTTTTCTCTGTGCTTTATAATTAAACATCAACCCATCATTCTAAAAGGACTATTTCCCCTTTAACTTGGTCTTTTCTCAAGGGGAGCAGAATTTGCCATCCCAAAATAGATCTCTTTGACAAAAGAGTTATTTTAGGCTGATTATTTTTAACAGACAGCAGACTTAGGAAAAGCTCGGAAAACTGAAAAGTTACCTTCTCCTTTTGTAAGGGTGTCTCCTTCTCCACATCAGGAAAAAGATGACTAAAGCTCTCTTACCAAAGAAGAAGGCACAGATTTAAATTTGCCTAACAACCATACTCTTGTTTACTGTGCTTTTCCTGAAAACTTCCCATAACTGGCTTCCCCTACTTCAAGAAGATCTTTTGTCTTTAGCTGGAAATAGTACTTAAGGTGTACCTTGGGCCATTTCATGAAATGACTCAGTTTTCATCATACCTCCCATATGTACAGAAACTACACAGTACTGAACTTGCTTTTCTCTTGTTAATCTTCCATTACAAGGGGTCTCAGCCAAGAACCTAGAAGCACCGGGGGAAAATTATTTTTCCTCACCTACATCACAGAACAAAAATCTGACTATACTCCATCCCAAACCCAGTGTTCAGTCCCCTGCAAATGGGGGCTGAGATGTTCCTTTCTTCTCCCTGGCCAGATGCTGGTGCCTGAAATGTGGCAGAGCTGTCGGGAGTAAGGCAGATAGAGTGCCTGGGTAGCTCAGTCAGTTAAGTGTCTGCCCCTCATTGGGCTCCCTGCTCAGTGGGGAGTCTGATTCTTCCTCTACCCCTCCCCACTGCTCATGATCTCTCTCTCTCTCAAATAAATAAATAAAATCTTAAAAAAAAAAAAGGAGTAAGACAGATAAAGTGTACTCAATGTGGTTGATGGCCTACTACTGATCTGTGATGCAACAACATGTACAGAAACAGAGCATTTGGAAATATTTACCGCATTTTGACACTGCTACAACATCAAAATATGGCAATACAAACATACTGGTCCATAGCTGAAAATATAAATAGAACTGGTGTTTCATCTGGGATCGTTAGTGAAGCACTACATCAAAGGACCCAGCAGCTGCCCCATAATACAACACACACTCAACATGTTCATTCTCTCCCTTTCCCTTACCTGTCAAGTGAAACCCAGAGCATTAAAAAAACCAAAGCCACCCCTAGCCCCTACCAGCAAAAACAGCTTCTGGGGATAAAATCTCATTTGACTGTCTTATATCCTAACTTCATGAACTAGTAACTCAGAGAGAATTCATTTCCCAATCAAAAGGAATTTCTGGATTTCTCAAAACCGACCAAGAGGCACAAAGTAATTAAATTGGTAAATACAGATGAATACAAGATTATTGCCTGGGCTCACTTTATTATAATTTAGTTCAGAACTATCTATACATAGGAACCTGGGTGGCCCAGTGGGTTGAGCATTTGACTCTGTATTTCAGCATGATCTCAGGGTGGTGGTGATGAGGGGGCAGAAGGGAAGCTGAGGACGAAGCACAAGATGACATCCCACAACCACCCCCCCAACACACACACACACACACACACACACACAACACACACACACATACGCCTTCTGGGTGGGTTATGTGTGACATTTTTCCAGGAAACTTCCAACTATCTTTTTTTTAAAGATTTTATTTATTTATTTGACAGAGAGATCACAAGTAGGCAGAGAGGCAGGCAGAGAGAGAGGGGGTGAGGAAGCAGGCTCCCTGCTGAGCAGAGAGCCCAGCATGGGACTCAGTCCCAGGACCCTGAGATCTTGACCTGAGCTGAAGGCAGAGGCTTAACCCACAGTGCCACCCAGGTGCCCTACTTCCAACTATCTTATCTTAAAGTTAATTCTTTGCCAAGGGAAAAACAACCTTAGCTTAACAATAGCCACTTAACCAACCAACCCTCCAGTATCCCGAGGGCCTTCTTTAGCATATGAAAGTCATTTTGGACACCTCCCTTTTTCCTTACCCTAACCCCCAAGTATATAATCAGCCACTCCTCACAACTCCAGTACAGCCCCTCTTTCCGTAGTCCTAGTTGTCCTAGTTGCTTTAATAAAATCCTTTTTGCACCAAAGACATCTCAAGAATTCTTTCTTGGCCCCTGGTTCTGGACCTCACCAATCAGTGGGATTGAGCTCTGCACAGGGCTCCATGCTCAGCAGTCTGCTTCTCTCCCTCTCTCTCTGCCCCTCCCCTGCTCATGCGAGCACTCTCTCTCAAATAAAACTTCCAAAAAAATCGCCCATGTATTCGAAGGTCTTGGTCTTTATCTCTTCCTATGCTGAGATGATTTTTAAAAATTTTTTAGTAATCTGTACATCCAACATGGGGTTTGAACTCATGACCCTGAGATCAAGAGTCCTGTACTCTTCTGACTGAGCCAGCCAGGAACCCCTATGTTGAGAAGGTTTAAATGTCTGATTCTCCTAGGCCCTAGTATCCCATCATTAGCTGTTCTGGGCCTTCTACAGGCACCATCTCACGGTAAAGTCTAAGGTCTGAACGAGGGCCCGCTGCCCCAAGATGGGCCATTTTGGCATGTAGGTTATTTTAGTTGAAGGCAATCAAGGTCCTAAGGGCTCAGGACAAACTTTTGTCCCTCCCTTAACTACAAAGAAGAATCTAAATTGGAGGGTCTTGACCACAGATAAATTTTCTCTGAGTAATCCATCTATATGGGAAGGGAAATATTTATTTACTAAACATTTATTCTTTTTGATCTTCCTGTGAATTGCATTCATTCCCTTTGAAATCCCAAGCCCCTAACTTCTTTCTTCGTAGTTCAGAATGACACAGAGATCTTGTTTTGTCTTTAGCATTTCCATGTATGTGTGGATTCTCTGTACATACAAACTATTAAACTTGATTTTCTCCTGTTAGCCTGTCTCATGTCAATTTGATCTGGGGTCCAGCTAGAACCTTTGAGGGGTCAGGAATTCTTGTTCTCTGACACCATCCAGTCCTCAACCCAGAGATGAGAACTCCTGTCATCCCCATTATACAGATGGGAAATTGAAGCAGAAAGTAGTCTGGCGAGTCACACAACTATTAAACAGCGGAGCTGGCACTAAACCCCACTCTGGGCCTCAACCTGGCTCATGACTTCATTACTGTTTCCCTTTAAAGAGGACCTTAGTGAGCTGTACTTTGAGTTGACGCTTTTTGCTGACAGGCTTTTACCTCTTTGACAAATCAGCCTGGCTGCCTCTCCCCCTTGCTCTATTTAAAATAGGGAGGGGAAAGTAAAAGTCCTCCCCCCCCCCATATTTGTGCTTTCCTCATTATAAAAGATAAACCACTAACCAGTGTGTGTACACACATACACACTCTCTCTCTGATTTACCACCCAATTTAGAAATGCCCAGAGCCAAGGCACCATGCAGACCTGAATCCCCAGGCCAGGGAGTTCTGGAGCTGCCAGGGTCCTTCCCTTGCTGTGGCCAAGGGGATCACTAGCTACACAGCAGGCAAGGAATTTAATTTTTCCTTCCCTGCAGCCCAGTATCAAGAAAGAAAAGGGAATCCTTCTTGCCTTCTCCATAGGCAGAAAGAAGCTAGACGTTAAGTTTCCTTCCTGGCAGGTGGAAGATGGCAGGAGTTTGAAGAGGCCAGGTCAGATGTCCCCCAGAGACTGCTGCCATGGATGCTGACTGGTCCCTGGGCTTGCCTGAAGTGGGATGGCAGCACCAGGAAGGGTTGAGCCCTTGCTTCCTGCTTCAGAACCCTTCCAAATCCTGCTTCAGATTTTAGAAAAGGCTTGTCCCCAGACAACTCCCTTCACATGAGCTCCCGAGGCACAACCATTTCCATCAGTGGGCCCTGACCCTGGCTGGCCAAAGTGGCCACAGCCTGCTATGCCCAGGAAATCTTGGATTTCATTTTGGTTCTCCCACAGAAAGGAGAACTGGTGTTCAGCTCCCAAAACTGCCCTAGGGCTGTTCCTCCTTGTTGCTTCCTGGTTTACTAATAGTACCACCAACCCCCAACAACCCCAAACCACTTACCTATTTGCCTTATAGGAGGGGGTGGAAGGGCAGAGATGTTCGATGGAAGTCAGGGGGCTCTTTGTGGAGGTGCTGGGGGACCTTCTCTAGAGGGAGCAGTGAGGGGACAAGAGGGTCTGTTTTGAGGCACACGCATCTCTGAGGCAGCACAAGCATCCCTGGTCACTCTTCTCAGCCGACAACTTTCTGCCCCTTCGCCTGAGTGTGGGGCTCTCTCCAGGGTAATGTCCTCCACTTGCTGCCTTCTCACTCTGCATGTCCCACTCAGCCTAGCAAGCTCGTTCATCTACAAACTCCCACTAGGGTGCTACTTTGGTCACGGCAAGACAGTGTTGTAAACCAAATGAAGTCTGTCCCTTGGTCATTATGACAACCACCCCCCCTTACATATTCCCAAATGCCTCATGGGGAGGGGGTGCAGGAATGCTCAGTAAAGAAGCAGATGGCTCCTGAATTTACATCTCTGGCACCAAAATCCTCCCTAGATCCGAGATCCCTAAAACCAATGTAATTTCTCAAAGACACCTTGCTGTCGTGTCCCAGAGACACCTTAAACTCAAACCCGATCTCATCATTCTAATCTACTCTATTTGTCTAGTAAATGATCCCACCACTTCCTACTCAGAACAGACCTGAGGCCCTCAGGAACCCACCCTTAACCCTTTCAGTGTACCAATCCTACAACCACAGGCAACATTCTCTAGCCGGTTGTTTTTTCCAGAGCCTTTAGGACACACCCACCCCAAGTCCTCCCTAATACAAAGAGCAGATTCTAACGCAAAGCTGATAAAATCAATCTATAAAAAATGTTTATTATTTTTCATAAAATCAATTTTAAGGTCAAATTCCTACCCCCTCCAATCTTCAAGGCTTTGCTCTAGAAAGCCCTGACAAAGAGAGGTCATGTGGCAGAGCAGTGGGGGAGCATGAGTTTAAGAGTTAAGGCAAAGCAGATCCCGGGATTGCAATTTTAGTTCTGCTACATATTAGGTCCATGACTTAAAGCAGGGCCTAAGCAGCAGAGAAGGAGATCCTGTCCACCTCTCCAGGTTCAAATTCCATTCAGTACATCCCACTATTTGCAGGGCCAGGAAACAGGATTTATAATCTTATAATTCATGTATCTTTGAACTTGTTCTACATTTGCCTGAATGACTCCTATTCATCCTTCAAGATACAGGTCAAGGAGCATCCATCTCCTCGAGGACCTCTTTCCTAGGCCAAGGGTCCCTCCCTGTGAGGGCTTTACTCTATGCAGTCTCCATCAAAACCCTCACACTCTCACTGTTAAGTTCATCTCATCTATCTCCCTAGAGCAGCTTGAGGGTAGGGGCTGCTAGCCCTCAGCCCAGTGCCTGGCATATGGCAGACACCCATTCATCTAATACATGTTTGTGGAGTGAAGGACTGAGTTGGAGATCACTCTGTAAGCTGCGCAGAGCTGTACTACTTTGCCTTCCTTACAATACCATCTGGTGTTGGGAGCAATAAACACTAATAGTGTCACTTTAATTCAGGACCTTGGGGTGAGGTTCCACAGTGAGTGGAGAGAGCACTGGACCTGAGTTCTCATCTGGGCTCTGTTAACTAATCAAGCCTAATACCCTTGGGCAGCACCTTCTTAACTGAGGAAGATGGGAGAGTGGCTCAGGGCAGGAGTTTGTAATCTGAGGTCCACAAACCTCTAGAGAGTTAATGAAAGGACTTAAAGGAAGTCCACAAAAATCTCTGAAACTGCTGCCAAACTCAGTCTATTTGGATTCTGTGGGGAGAGAGACCACAGATTCTCAAACAGTCAAGAACTGCTAATCTGGATAATCTCCTGAGTCTTTCCTATCTAGATCCTCATGTATATTCTCTTTGAGGAAGAAGGCAGCACCAGGGAGCAATAGAGAAGGCTAGCACCCATCCCATGCACCCACTGCCATCTCAGGCCCATCTGAGATGGACTTTGTCAAGGGACCCCTGACAGGACCACAGCGCTGACCCTGCAGCACCCTGACAGCACCCTGACAGCACCCTGACTTTGGACGGAGCCAGAGAGCAGATGAAAAGGTATGGTGCCTCGGAGGCATATACATAATGCTCTTAAAGAAACAATGGAGCCGGATCAGAGGAAAATGGCTGAAAGTGAACCAAGTGTGGACTAAGGGAGGTAAGGAGGAGAGAAGCTTTAGAGACAAGAACACTATCCAGATCCAGAAGTCTGGTATAGGCACAGGGAACAGCAGGA
Organism: Taxidea taxus jeffersonii; assembly: GCA_003697995.1. Classification (NCBI taxonomy): domain Eukaryota; kingdom Metazoa; phylum Chordata; class Mammalia; order Carnivora; family Mustelidae; genus Taxidea; species Taxidea taxus. Next base: position 8,963 of record RCUC01154596.1, read on the forward strand.
GTCCTGGAGATGCAGACCAGTGCTGGAAGGAAAAGAGGCAGCAACTGGCACTTTCCCACTACCTAGTTAAGTGCTGTGTACGCTTGTGATCATAATAATCCTGCAAAGGAGTTATAAGCCCCACGCAAGACACATTAAATACGAGTCCCACAGCTTTTAAATGTCCCTGTGGCCCTCCTTTTTGCCCTGCACTGTCTTCCGGAGAAGTTCAGGGCACGTCCTATATCAGGGAGCCTCCTGGGATCTCTTTCGATGTGCAATGACAAGAGGCCAGACTACGAATCTGCAGCTGGAGGAGGAGAGAGAAGGCTTCAATCGGTTTGCAAACTTCCTGGGCTCTGGGCCACGTGCCGGCCACGGGGCTGGGTTCCGGGAGGCACGCGACAAGAACCTTCCTCTTAGCACCTTACACCCAAGCCCCCTCCCCCCAACATGGTAACCAGCTCTGATCCGGGTGGCCGGGACACGGAGGTGAGGGCCATCGCCAGGCTGGAACTGGAGAGCTGGGACCGCGGCTGAGTCCGGAGGCCAGCAGGGCAGGGTCGGGCTAGGTTTCCCTTTCCCCTTCCCGTTTTACCAGGCGCAGGTCTCCGGGTCCGTGCACCACCAGAGAGAGGTTCTCGGGCTTGGCCGCCGCCATGTCGTCTTCTCCCTGCAGGGCCGGGACGCGAGATGGTTCCGATGGCAGCCCCGGGAGGGTTGAGGGCTAGAGCCAGGAGGCCAGGCTTGTCAGAAAAGGTGCACGCCCGGCCCGGGGCGGGGCTTCCTCGCCCCTGACAGCCGGGGCGGGGCTAGTATGGAGGGCGGGGCCTCCCTGCGAAGCTCCGGCGTTTGCCCTTAGGGGGTTCGGGTGGGGGCTGGGAGAAGGTTGGGAGCGGACTGCGGTGGGGTCTGGGGAGCAGGGGGGAACCCCGGACGCCGCAGCCATCAGCCGGCGCTGGTGTTTCTGTCAGCCTCCAATCCAGCGGAACATGGCTGCCCTGCAAGTAACCTGCAGAGGCCGCAGCCACCAGACCAAAGTCCTCAGACTTCAGCTGAAGAAGGAGGGGGTTCTGCAAAGGGGAGCAGAGTCTCATGATCAGCACTGAGATTCTGATAGGGTAAGTCTGGGTCTTACCTACGGGTGAGGCCTTGGGGGGCACTGCATTTGTAGTAGCATTGGAATGCTGAGGCTGCGGTAGGGCACGGTATATACCCGGAGGAACAACCCGCACGTTCTCCCAGTGTTCCCAGCATCCCGCCAAGCGCCTGGTACTAGTAAGAGTCAGTGAATTGGAGTACCATCCCGTGGGATTGATGCATCAGAGTAAAAAAGCTATGCAATGGAATCTGCAAACCCTTTTCTCTCAGAGCAGCTGGCTCTGCTTCTTATAATGAAAGTGGGATTTCTGCCTACATTCTTCCTTCAAGCCTCTCTTTCCTCAGGAGTGAAGTTGTACTCCAGGGGGAGAGCTTCCCTCAGGACAGGCCCAAGTCCATAAACCCTTTTCCCTTCTTTGAGAACAGTGCTCAGGATTTCATTCCCTACAGCTTCTCCCTGGGCTCAGACATGCTGCCGGATCACTTTATCTCCTCCAGGAGACTTGCCCCAGTGCCCAGCCCTTGAAGATCTCTCCCTTTGGCACTCAGTGAATGACCCACAAGTGGGTCACAGCTTTACTTTCACCAGTAGTCATCCCTTCACCAAATGCTCTGGAAGGCCACTGAGGGCAAGGCCTCATTTCTTTCTTTCTCCCTTCCTTTCTTTTTCCTTAATCTAATAAATGTCTTACTTTCCTTTTACTTTCAAATTTTAAACAGCTTTATTGAAGTAGAATTGGCATACAGTAAAGTCAATATTTAAAGTATACACTACGATAAGTTTTGATATGTGTGTGCATCATGAAGCTATCATATTTAAGACAATGAGCATATCTGTTCCCCTCAAAAATCATCTCCCTATCCAAAGCAACCATTGCTTTTCTTTCTTATCTACAGATGGGTTTGCATTTTCTAGAATTTTATATAAATGGTATAAAACGTGGGTATTTATTTTATTCTGGCTTCTTTTCACTCACCACAGTTGTTTTGAGATTCATCCAAGTTGTTACATATAGCAATATGTTCATTCCTTTTTATCAATATATCAATATGTTCATTCCTTTTTTTTTTTTTTTTTGACAGACAGAGATCACATGTAGGCAGAGAGGCAGGCAGAGAGAGGAGGAAGCAGGCTCCCTGCTGAGCAGAGAGCCCAATGTGGGGCTTGATCCCAGGACCCTGGGATCTGTGACCTGAGCCGAAGGCAGAGGCTTTAACCCACTGAGCCACCCAGGTGCCCCTGTTCATTCCTTTTTACTGCTGAGTATTGTTTCTTGGTGCGGATGTACCATAATGTGTTTTTCATATACGTGTTGATGGAGACTTGGGTTTTTTGTAGTTTTTTACTATTACGAATATGGTTGCTATGAACATTCATGAGCAAGCTTTGATATGGACATAGGCTTCCTTTTTTCTGGGTTAGTGGGTCATTGTTACTCTACATTGAGCCATTGGAGAAACTTCTAAACTGTTTTCCAAAGTGATTGTACCATTTTACATTCCCAGCAACTGTGTGGCTGGAGCTGAGAGTTCCTTTTTCCAAATCCTCACCAACAGTTGATATGGTCAGTTTCTAAAAGATTTTAGATATTTTGGGGCAACTGGGTGGCCTAGTTGGTAAAGTGTCTGCCTTCAAGAGTGTTTTGTTGGGGGGGAGCTCAGTGGGTTAAAGCCTATGCCTTTGTCTCAGGTCATGATCCCAAGGTCCTGGGATTGAGCCCCACATCGGGCTCCCTGCTCAGCAGGGAGCCTGCTTCTTCCTCTCTCTCTGCCTGCCTCTCTGCCCACTTTTGATCTCTGTCTCTGTCAAATAAATAAATAAAATCTTTTAAAAAAAAAGAGTGTTTTGTTGTTATTGTATCTTTTTTCTTTGTTTTGTTCCTTGAATTCCACATATGAGTAAGATCATGGTATTTGTTTTTATCTTACTTCTTCCAGTTAGCATTACACCTCCCAGGTCCATCCATGTTGTTGTAAATGGCAAAAAAAAATTACTCTTTTTCATAGCTGAGTAGTATTCCATTGTAAATACATACCACTTCTTCATTCATGTATGGATGGACACTTGAGCTCGCTCCATATCATGGTTATTGTAAATAATGCTGCAGTAAACATAGGGATACATATAGCTTTTCAAATTAGTGGAGTTTTTTTTCCTTTGGATAAATACCCAGTGGTGGAATTCCTAGATCATATGATAATTCTCTTTTTAATTTTTTGCAGAACCTCCATACTGTTTACCTCAGTGGCCTCACCAGCTTGTATTCCCACCAACTGTGCATGTAGTTTCTTTTTTCTCTACATCCTCACCAGTTTTCTTTTTCTCTAGAATCCTTGCCAAGGCCTCATTTTTATTCTTATTTATTTTTAAGAAAGACTTTATTTTACTTATTTGACACAGAGAGAGATCACAAGCAGGCAGAGAGAGGGGGGAAATAGGCTCCCTGCTGAGCAGAGAGCCTGATACCGGAGTTAATCCCAGGACCCGGAGATCATGACCTCTGTCAAAGGCAGAGACTCAACCCACTGAGCCACCCAGGTTCCCCAAGGCCTCATTTTTAAAAACAGAATTTGGTAAAGTGTTTTGGACAGTGAAGGAGCTCAAAAAAAAAAAAAAAAAAGATTTGATGATAAACATGGATCAAGCTCTGGAACCTCAGTCATGGCAAAAATGAAAGTATGTGTCAGGGCAGGGGTAAGGTGTGACAAAGCAATGGGATGGATTTTTGTAGGGGACTTGTAGAGTCGGTCATGTTCATTGCTTTGAGATCTATCCCACAAGGCTAGACTATACTTGGCAGGTCTCACCAGCACCTCCTGCACTCAGCTTCTGAGCAGGCTTTGGTTGGAGAGATAGACTAACTCGAAATTACCTGGCTTCACTCATACACTTGAACTTAAAACTCAGCTTTCCCTCCTTGCTTTGTTGAGTTCTTCACAGTCTTCCAAGCACGGCTTTCCAGTGGGTGAAGCTGACGATGGAGAAAGGCCTAGGAATGGCTTAAGATAAGCTGGGGGAGCCACTTGAAGTAGACACTCACTGACTTTTCAGTTGAGTAAACAGAACACCAGAACCAAAGCAGAGGTTTGACACTAAAATATGACAGAATGGCCACACTCTGGAGAGGTATGTGTTCTCTCATGAGTAATAACACTTTGATACTGTCTTGAGGGTTGTTGCCTAAGGGTAAAGAGATTTGGAAAAGCAGGAGACTAATTTAGAAATATATTTTATGACTGAGGCCCTTTTAAGAAAAAATAAAAGGGTGAGTTGATAAGGATTCTTAAGAAACTGACATTTTTTTAAAGTGGAAAAGCAAGTTATTATCAGAGTATTTAAACAATTTGGTGTGGCATTTCTACAGAATTTCCTAACAGAGGCCAGTATTCAAGATGTCCAGAAACAGATTTTTTTAAGGCATTTTACTGAATAGAGGATAAAATGCTAGCTTTGCCTTTGTTGGTGCCCTGCTCTGGGTCTCTGCCTAACTTTCCCATATAGCACAGTACTTTGAGGCACTCTCCACTGAATACAACTACAAGTTGGTGATAAATTTCCTATTGGAATTTAAAAATTAAATCACAGGGTGCGTATCTCCTGGGATCACGTATCAAGAGAAAGGGAGACTTTAGCCCAGGCAGTATCCTATCATAAACACTGGGTTACTTAAGGTGTAGATAACACTGTGTACTAACAAGTAAAGTGTGCCATGGGGCCTTAGTTTTCTAAAGGTCAGTAGAGTTGTAAAATCCCGATTTCGCCATTTGGCCATCAACTGTTCACGTTACTCTAGCCTGACTATTTACAACAACAAAAAAGGAAAAACAGGGGCGCCTGGGTGGCTCAGTGGGTTAAGCCTCTGCCTTCAGCTCGGGTCATGATCCCAGGGTCCTGGGATCGAGCCCCACATTTGGCTCTCTGCTCAGCAGGGAGCCTGCTTCCTCCTCTCTCTCTGCCTGCCTCTCTGCCTACTTGTGATCTCTGTCTGTCAAATAAATAAATAAAATCTTTAAAAAAAAACAAAAAAGGAAAAACAAAAGAAAAGAAAGAAAACAGAAGAATAAAAAGGAAACTATAATGTATCTTGCAAACCTTGGAAATAAGGTTACCAATGAAAATTAAACTAAAATATTCCATATGCAATGAGTGAGATTGATGGGCCCCCCTAAGGAACTAATAACATACCTGTCATTAACAAAGTTCAAGGAAGGTTAGGAAAAGAATCGGGAGCCTGGGTGGCTCAGTTGATTAAGCCCCACTCTTTGTTTTGGCTCAGGTCGTGATCTCAGGATGGTGGGAATGAAGGCAGCATCGGGCTTCACACTCAGCACAGTCTGTTTCAGATTCTGGGTGCCTGGGTGGCTCAGTTGGTTAAGTGTCTGCCTTTGGCTCAGGCCATGATCTTGGGGTTCTGGGGTAGAGCCCCACATCGGGCTCCCTTTCCCAGTGGGGAGTCTGCTTCTCTCTCTCCCTTTGCCTGCTGCTCCCCCTCCTTATGCTCTCTCAAATAAATAAAAAGTCAGAAAGAAAGAAAAGAAAAGAAAAGGAGGAAAGGAAGGAAGGAATCTCTGTTAAAAAAAAAAAAAAACTTTAGGAAAAGAACAAGGAAAGCAGGTATTTTAGTCTAGAACTATCCAGAGGAGAGAGGTGATTGCTGGTAGTGGTGGCAGTGCTGCTGGCCCAAATGAGTGGAAGCAAGGGGACCTGTTAAAGGTTACTGTTTTGTGGGGTGTCTGGGTGGCTCAGTGGGTTAAAGCCTCTGCCTTTGGCTCAGGTCATGATCCCAGGGTCCTGGGATGGAGCCCTGTGTCCGTGTCGGGCTCTCTGCTCAGGGGAAAGCCTGCTTCCTCCTCTCTCTCTCTGCCTGCTTGTGATCTCTGTCTGTCAAATAGATAGATAAAAATCTCTAAAAAAAAAAAAAAGGTTACTGTTATGTACTAGCTGAGGATGGTGATTTGGATAAATGCTGGAGGTGGAGAATGGAGTGAAGCGAGTAGACCTGAGATTTATTTTGATGTTGGTAAGGGATTGGTTTATAAGAATTGGAATGTATAGGTAGTTGGAAGGTTGGCTCTCAGATTTCTGACATGATTACTGGATAGATGAGTCCTATTATCTGCTAATGGGCAGTACTGAGGGAGGAGGGACAGATTTGGGGAAAAATCAGGGTGGTAGTTTTGGATAGGCCACATTTGAGATGCCTGTGAGACATCCAAGAGAAATAACCCAGGGATAAGAGGGTCTGAGAAAATCTTGGTTTGGAAAATCTAGACTAAATTTGGATACATTGGTATATAAACTGTATTTAAAGCAATAAGAGAGAGGGAGGTAATGTAGGGAGAGTATATAGTAATAAAGGGTAGGCAGGGACAAGGGGCCCCGTCCTAAGAGGTAAACTACCCTTAAAAGGAAAAAGCCCTCATCCTGTTAATCTAGACTGTCTTTATTCAGTGCCCCAGCTTTAAGTCTGCTACTGGGAGGAAGGGAAGGGACTTAAAGAAAGGAAGGGAATGGCTCTGGGTGTCCTAACCCAGCCCTGGGGGCCAGCTTGACAGTCAGTGGGATATTTAAACAAAGAGCTTGATCTGGTGACTGGTAGCTGCCCGAGATGCCTTAGGACAGTGGCAGCCACTGCCCTCTTGGCCCCTGGGCAATGAAACACCACCCTGGAAGGAGCCTTCCACCCTTTCCCACGTGAACAACTACCTGATAGGTAGATGAGCACATGGACAAAAACCTGATGGGGTGATAGACAGGTGGAGGGTTAATCAGATTAAAAGCAGCCCACACCCAAGAGTCCCTAAAAATGCCTAGATTTAAACACCAAATTGGCAACTCACTCGGGTCCCCTCCCTTTTCGGGAGCTTTGTACTATTGCCCAATAAACTTTGCTTTACCGTCACTCAGTAAACTTTGCTTTGCCCATCATTCTTCTAGTCTACCTCTTTATTCTTTGAAGTGGCATGACCAAGAATTGTGGACAATAAAGGAAAAGAAATCCTGCAACTTATAGAATGAAAAAAGACCCACTTCAGGTGTGAACTTCCAGCATCCGACATTGAGGGACCAGGAAAAGGAAAGAGGAACCAGCAAAGAATCCTGAGAATGAGGGAGATCATATTGGCAAAAGGCAGTGTTTTAAGAAGGACGCGGCCAACTATTGAATACTAACGAGAGATCAAGATAGAGACAAAAAGTGTCTAGTGAACTTAGCCAAAAGGAGGTCCTGGGTGATCATGGCAAAGAATTTTGGTATGAAGATAGGAATAGGAGCCATATTCATTTGGAATCATTCATATATCCATTTAGTAAATACATAGTAAGTAATCCATGACATGCCAAGTATAAAATGTTGGAGATACAATGATCGAGACAGAAACAATCCTCATTCAAGAAGAGGAAGCCATTAAATAGAGGACTACAGAAGTCTAACTCTATCATAATTAAGGTAAGGGCTATGAAGAAAAAGGAAAGGATACCATAAAAGTGTGTAACAGGAAAACCCGGTCCAGCTTGAAAGCAAGGGAAGATTGCCCCAGGAAGTGATACAAAAGCTGTAATTAAAAGGCTTGGGCAGTCACATCAGGGAAGTGAAGAAGAGAGAGTGTGTATTCCAGCAACAGAAGCATGGAGTCCTAGAGGCGAAACAGACCAGCGTTAAAAGTTAGCAGTATGGTGGTGCGCCTGGGTGGCTCAGTGGGTTAAAGCCTCTGCCTTCGGCTTGGGTCAGGATCCCAGAGTCCTGGGATGGAGCGAGCCTCACATCGGCTCTCTGCTCAGCAGGGAGCCTGCTTCCTCTTTTCTCTCTCTCTCTGCCTACTTGTGATCTCTATCTGTCAAATAAATAAGTAAAATCTTAAAAAAAAAAAAAAAGTTAGCAGTGTGTTGCGGAGCCTAGCAGTCAGCTCTTCGTTTTGGCTCAGGTCTTGATCTCCAGGGTACTGGGATTGCACCTGGGTGGGGCTCTGCTCAAAGCAGGGAACTGCTTGAGATCCTCTCCCTCTCCGTCTGCCTTTCCCCCTGCTCACCCGTGTGCTTTTGCACTCTCTTTCTTTATAAAAAATAAGTAAAATAAATCTTTAGTTAGCCATGTGGTAGGGCCATGGTGAACAAGGGGATCCAATCCAGGGATGTACATAGGTCTTCCAGTGTTTCACATTACTGAAATACAGGAGTACAAGAAGAAATGTGGCAGGAATACCTGAAGATCTAGGGGGAAAGTTGGAAAGTCACACTTCTCCAAGGCCAGGAGTTCCCTCTGAGGTACAAGAAGTCCATTTTTGTAGCAAGGACAGGGAGCATAGAACCTCCCAGAAATGGTATGATTCTAAGAATCAGAGAAGATAGGATTGGAAAGGGAATGCCATTAACAAGTCTTACTTGGAGGAAGCAATAGGGAGCAGCTGGCATACTCTGTTGCAAACAGGCTGTCTATGCTATGGCTGGGAGAAGTAGGAGCTAAAAAAGAGCTGTTATTTATTTTTAAAGATTTTATTTATTTATTTGACAGACAGAGATCACAAGTAGGCAGAGAGGCAGGCAGAGAGAGAGAGGGGGAAGCAGGCTCCCCGCTGAGCAGAGAGCCCCATGTGGGGCTCTATCCCAGGACCCCAGGATCATGACCTGAGCCGAAGGCAGAGGCTTTAACCCACTGAGCCACCCAGGTGCCCCTATTTATTTATTTTTAAGAGAGAGAGAAAGGGTTGGGGGAGAGGGAGAGAGAGGATCAGTGCAGAGCCCTGCAGGGAGCTCGATCTTACAACCCTGAGATCATGACCTGAGCTGAAATCAAGAGTTGGGACACTTAACCAACTGAACCACGCAGGGGCCCCTAAAAGAGCTCTTATAAACAACCTGGGTTATAGAGGAAATTCCTGTTAGCTTAGAACTCTGCTTTGTCCTCTTCTCTTCATGTCATGTCTACAAATAATTGGTCCAGGAGTAATTCATGTTATTCAGTAGTTATCAGTGAAGTTCCAGAATAGGAACTGTACAAACATGATAAAGGAAACAAAACAGGAAAAAAGGAAGAAATGTAGAGGAAAAGAAATAAAGAGCATTTACCAGAGAAATATTGCTGAGGAGCAAATGAAAGTTGTGATAGAGAAGTTTGCCATTAAACTGAAGAGGGCATCCAATCTCCACATTGGAGGTAAGGTGGGATGGGGGGCGAGCAAAATAGGAGTGGGGGAAGGGCAACATAGGTCCAGAGCCTGAGTAGAATGAGAAGGGCATCTTTACAGAAAAATGGTATTAACATGGGGTGTCAAAGCCCTAAAAGGGTGAGAAAGAGTCCATGTGGGGGGAGCACAGCTTAGTGTGAGGTGTGTAGGTGTGATGAAGATGATGACCATAGGGAAAAGGCGGTGTTGGGTATATAAAAACCTGAGTAGGTTGGGGACAGCATTTGCTCAGGTGGGGAGGGAGCCACAGAGGTAAGCCACAGAGGTAAGGTAAGAGGTAAGCCACAGTACAGAGGTACTATATTGGTAGATATAGTAGGATTGAAAAAATAAGTGATATATTAAGGATGATGGGAGAAGGGTTTTCTACTGTTGGAGAAGAGAGGTATACATATGGAAAGAGAAAAACAGAACAGAACCTATATGGTGTTAGATAAAATTGAAGGGACCATGATTTGCGATATAGACAGAAATAAATATAGTTATAAATTTATGGGTATATACACACATAATACTCCACAGCTCTGTTAATAGAAGGAAAGTGTATATATGGCACACAAATCTTGGTTTCCATTCTCCTGTAACATGAACCAGAGCTTCTCTCTCTCTCTCTTTATTTTAAGATTTTATTTATTTGACAGAGAGAGAGAAAGAGATCACAAGTAGGCAGAGAGGCAGGCAGAGAGACAGGGAAGCAGACTCCCTGCTGAGCAGAGAGCCCGACTTGGGGCTTGATACCAGGACCCTGAGATCACGACCCCGAACTAAAGGCAGAGGCTTAGCCCATTGAGCCACCCAGGCGCCCCAACAAGGACTTCTCTTAAAGAAATGACTTAATCTAGGGCTAGAACAAGAAAAGTACAAGATGAACCTGGAAGATCTTGTGCCAGAAAGTAAGGAATGTTCCCCGAATGATGGAAGGTATCAAAGGACACAGAAGTCAGATTGAAGAGGTTTATACTGGCCAAATCACAGGCAATTTGAGCATAAAAATAAATTATGATAACAGATCATAACCCATTGAATAAAATAGGAATTATAAATCTATACTATGTAGTTATGTAACCCAAAGCACCTCCCCACAAAGTATTTATTAATTATATAGGGGAAAAGAGTAACTTTATAGTGGAGAAGCCTGGTATATGCCACCATGATCAGACTTAATATCATCAGCAATGGGACATACTGAAATTCTGTACCACTTGATAGGATGCAATGAGAAAAAACAGCTGAAATATTCATGCCAAAAAATGCATAAGCTGAATCTAATCATGAGAAAACATTAGACAAGCTCCAATTGAAGGATATCCTGCAATAATTTGTCTGTAATCTTTAAATGTGTTGATGTCATGGGAGTCAAAGAAAGCATGAAGAAATGTTTCAGATTGAAGGACATTAAAAGGGCAAGACAACTAAATGTAACACGTGATTCTAAATTGGATTCATTTGCATAAAGGACATTATTGGGGCAATTGGTAAAACTTGAATAGGGTCGGAGGATTATCTCATAGTAATACTATATATCAGTCTTAATTTCCTGAGTTTGATGGGGCATAATGTCGACAATTGGGTTAGGAAATAAAGTTCTTTGTATTACCCTTGCAAACTTTTCTATGAACAAAGTTTATAAAATTAATGTGTATGAAAAGAATTCAATAATATATTTGCCCTTGTAAGAAAATAACAGAGAGGAAAAGGAGCAATAGTGAAATATTAGGAAGAAATGAAATGTGAGCCAGAAGACCTCAGGAAGGTGGAATAAAACAAAATCATCCATCTCTCCCAGAAAAATGAAAGCAAAACTGGAAGTATCACAAAGGAGTAGGCACTGCTAAAAACAGTGAAAGACACGGAGGACAGATTTGAGAAAAGTAAACATAATGAAATGGAAAGGGACAAATTTAAAAGGAATAGAGAGAAAGTGACAGATATGGAAGATAGGCAAAAGAGATCCAATATTTGCATAATGGATTTCCTGACGAAGATACCCAAAATAATGGAATAGAAAATAATTTTGATATGTAATTTGAGAGAATTTTCCAAAAATAAAATAATAATGTGGGGGAAAAAATGTGCTAGCAGAAGGGATTTTTGGTTTCCAGAACCATCCTGGAGAGATGGTTCTCTGACCTAAGTCTGTGAGGAGCCAGTCCCCACTAACAGCTATGGAGGCATCCGCCATTGGCATCAGCCATTGTGAACATCCAGCACACCCCCTCTCCCACCCCGTGGTTTCATGCTCACTGTGCAGTCTTCCTAGTGACATTTTGATTTCCACCCAGAATTGCTCACAGGAGAAGGAGATGAACCAATTGCTTATCCGCTCAATCCCCTTAGTGCTGTATGGGTGGAAATCTAAAACTCCTTAGACGTTGGCCACCTTAATTCCCTGAGTTACGGCCTTGGAGATGCTGGTAAGGATACTCTGTTACTTATTGTAGTTTCTATCTTTTTCTCCCACCCCAGTCTAGTCAGGTCATGTGTCAGTAGGGAAGGAGAAAGGGGGCTTTGGTGACTCAGATTTCTGAGGTGGCTGCTACAGAATTCATCAAAGAAAATGTTGCAAAGATGATTTCTCACTTGTACTAAATACTGCCTAGCACTTACCCCTTCTGAAGAAAAACAGGTGTATTATGAGATGGCTCAATTTTTATATGCCACTTCTGGTTCTTTCTCTCATATTTTATTTTACTTTCTTAAAGATTTTATTTATTTATTTGACAGACAGAGATCACAAGTAGGCAGAGAGGCAGGCAGAGAGAGAGGAAGGGAAGCAGGCTTCCTGCTGAGCAGAGAGCCCAATGTGGGACTTGATCCCAGGACCCTGGGATCATGACCTGAACCGAAAGCAGAGGCTTTAACCCACTGAGCCACCCAGGTGTCCCCTTTCTCTCATATTTTAGAGATAATCTTTTTTTTTTTTTAAAGAAAAAAAAAATTTTGGGGGGGAAGTGAAGAAATTTATTTTAAGATTTTATTTATTTATTTTTCAGAGAGAGCGAGCACAGGCAGACAGAGTGGCAGGCAGAGGCAGAGAGAGAAGCAGGCTCCCTGCCGAGCAAGGAGCCCGATGCGGGACTCGATCCCAGGATGCTGGGATCATTAACCAACTGAGCCACCCAGGCGTCCCTTTAGAGATAATCTTAATCAAACTGCTTCCCCTTCTCCTTGCCTAATTCTAAGCCTTTCTTTTCTTCTTCTCTTTCATCATGTTTTATTATCTTTCAGAAATACGTGCCTTTGCCATGACCTTTCTAAAAAATATTTTATTTATTTATGGGGGAGCAGGGGGTGAGGGAGAGGGAAGAGCAGACTCAGCGCTGGCCTTAGAGCCTGAAGGTAAGGGAGGGGCTGGGGCTCAGTATCACCACGCTGAGAGTCAGACACTCAATCCTCAACTGACGGAGCCACCAGGTCCCCCACCTTCACCACATACTTTTATCACTTTTCCTTCATACTGCTTTTCTCCACAATCACCCAAATGCTTATCACTTTGACCTTGTAGATACCTCTTTCTTCATAGTTTATTGGCTGATTTGACTTTCTCCTGTTGAATGTTGCCCATTTCCTACCCATCCCAGAGTATGCTGAGTTTAACCACAGTCCCAACGTGCCAGGATGACTCTAACATACTACATTAACAAAACCATATTTATTCTTTATGGAACAAAAGGAGATGTTTTCCCAAAAGTAGTTCTAATCTCTGCATGTCCCAGACCAATAGACTGGCTGACTTTAGAAGGTAAAACTAAACTTCTCTGTTTCAGTTCACCCTTCTCACTATGTCAGCCTCTAAGGGTTGGCAAAATAAGGTTGTGGGTTTTGTTCAGTTTAATCAGTATTGTTTGCACTTAATTATCTTTATGGCCTCTAGCTTTGACAGTTAAATCAACAACATTGATTTCATTTTCAGTATGTACAGAGCACCAGGCCACAAGGGAAAGTGCGCGACAAACTCCCTATCCTGAAAGAGAGTCTAGTTAGTGGGGAAGGATGTCCCTTCTCCAAGAAAACATGTATCCAGGGGCACCTGGGTGGCTCAGATGGTTAAGCGTCTGCCTGCAGCTCAGATCATGATCCTGGGATTGAACCTCACATCAGGCTCCTTGCTCAGTTGGGAGTCTGCTGCTTCCTCTCCCTCTGCCCCTCCTCCTGCTTGTGCCTGCTCTCTCCCTCTCTGTCTCGGTCAAATAAATAAATAAAATCTAAAAAAAGAAAAGAAAAGACATAACCATTCAAATGACTGAAATAGAAAAGTAGGATGACCCTTCACCATTACTGTAAGGGGAGAATATTAGGTGTGCTCCCCAAAGCCAGACTGTGATCGTGGCCAGGGGCATGGGCTCTGGGTTTTAGTCTCTTGAGTTGGAATTCCACTTGCCATCTGATTTTAGGCAACTATTAAAGCTTTCATACCTCTCTTCTGTAAGATAGGGATATAGTCTCTACCTCACAGGGTTGTAGTAAGGATAAAATGAGGTAGTACAGATGATATACTTAGCCCAGTAATAATAATAGCTAATGTTTCTTAAGCATTTTCTTTATGCCAGTGTGGCAGGCTAAATAATGGCCCCCGAAGATATCCAGGTATTAATTCCTGGAACCTGTAAGTATGTATGTTACCTTATGTGGCAAGAGGGACTTTGAAGGTATAATTAAGTTAAGGATCTTGGGATGGGGGAATTATCCTAGATGGACTTAGTGGATCCTAAAAGTAACCAAAAGTGTCCTTATAAGAGGGGATCAAAGGAACATGTTAATACAGAAGAAGGCAATGTGATGCCTAAAGCAAGACGCTACACTGCTGGCTTTCAAGATGGAGGAAGTTGCCACCAAAGAACCCAGCTTTCGATGCTGGAAAAGACAAGGAGACAGGTGTTTTTTTTTTTTTTTTTTTTACTGTGCCTTGAGAGGGTGTGTGTTCTTGCAGATACCTTGATTTTGACCCACTGAAACAGTTTTCAAACTTCAGACCTCCAGAACTGTAAGATAGTAAATGTGTGGTAGTGTTTTTTGTTTTTGTTTTTGTTTTATACTTTTTTTTTTAAGATTTTACTTATTTATTTGACAGACAGAGATCACAAGTAGGCAGAGAGGCAGGCAGAGAGAGAGAGGAGGACACAGGCTCCCCTCTGAGCAGAGAGCGTGACGTGGGGCTCGATCCCAGGACCCTGGGATCATGACCTGAGCCGAAGGCAGAGGCTTTAACCCACTGAGCCACCCAGGCGCCCCTGTTTTTTACTTTTGTGGAGATATAATTGACATATAACATTGTGTAAGTTTAAGATGTACAATGTGATGATATGATACATGGATATACTGGGAGATATTTACTGCAATAGGGTTAGTTCCATCCTTCAACTCACAAAATTACCAGTTTGTCATTGTTGTGGAGAGAATAGTAAAGCTCTATTCTCCTAGCAACTTTCAAGTACACAAATAGTATTGTTAATTGTAGTCACCATGCTGTACGTTAATTAGATCCTCAGAACATATTCATTTTATAACTGAGAGTTGTACCCTTTGACCATGATCCCCCATCACTCCCATCACACAGCCTCTGGCAACCCCCATTCTACTCTGTTTCTGTGAGTTCAGTTTTTTAGATTCCACATATAAGTGAGGTCTTAGAATATTTGTCTTTCTTTCTCTTAGTTATTTCACTCAGCAGAACGCCCTTAAGCTTCATTCATGTTGTCACAAATGGCAGAATTTTCTTCTTTCTCATGGTTGAATAACTCATGTTCCTTCTATTTCCAATTTGTTGAGTGTCTTTTCATGAAAAGATGTTGAATTTTGCCAAATTCTTTTTCTGTACCTATTAACACAATCATATGACTATTGTCTTTCATTCTTTTAATGCAGTGTGTCTTATTTATTGATTTGCATGTGTTGAACCATTCTTGTATCCAGGGATAAATCCCACTTGATCATGGATATGATCCTTTTAATGTGCTCTTGAATTCAGTTTGTTAGTATTTTGTTGAGAAATTTTGTGTCTATATATTCACCGGGGATATTGACCTATAGTTTTCGTATAGTTTTTTTTTTTTTTTTTAGGATTTTTAAACCTTTTTTTATTTAAAATTCTAATTCCAGTGTAGTTAACATACAGTGTTATATTAGTTTCAGGTGTACATTCCAGATATTTCTCAGTGTTCATTTACAGAAGTGCATTCTCATTTCATGTAGTGTTCTTTTTTTTTAAAAGATTTTATTTATTTATTTGACAGACAGAGATCACAAGGAGGCAGAGAGGCAGGCAAAGAGAGAGGAGGAAGCAGGCTCCCTGCTGAGCAGAGAGCCCGATGCGGGGCTCAATCCCAGGACCCTGGGATCACGACCTGAGCCAGAGGCAGAGGCTTAACCCACTGAGCCACCCAGGCACCCCTTGTGTAGTGTTCTTATCTAGCTTTAGAATCAAGGTAATACAGACTTCATAAAATGGGTTTGGGAGTGTTTCCTCTTCAAATTTTTGGCATCAATTATTTAAATGTTGTGTAGAATTCACCAGTGAAACTATCCATTCCAAAGGGCTTTCCTTTGTGGGAAGGTTTTGATTACTGAGTCAGTCTTCTTACTTGTTATTGGTCTATTCCGATTTTGTTTCTTCATGATTCAGACTTAGTAGGTTGTATGTTTCTAAAAATTTATCCATTTCTACTAGGTTGTCCAATTAGTTAGTGTGTAACTGTTTATAGTTGTCTCTTATTATCCTTTATATTTCTGTGGTATCAGCTATAATATCTCTTTTTTCATTTACAATTTTATTTACTTGAGTCTTCTCTCTTTTTCTTGGTAAATCTACTCAAAGATTTGCTGGTTTTATTTATCTTTTCAAAAAACCAGCTCATCTTTTCTACTGTTTTTCCATTCTCTATTTCATTTATTTCTGCTCTGATTTTTGTTATCTCCTTCCTTCTGATAACTTTGGGTTTAATTCTTTCTTTTTCTAGTTCCTTGACACATGAAGTCAGGCTATTTTTTTGAGACCTTTTCTTTTTCTTAATGTAGGCATTTATGGCTATAGTTTTCCCTCTTAGAATTGCTTTTGCTGCATCCTGTAAGTTTTGTTTGTTTGTTTGTTTGTTTTTAAGGTTTTATTTATTTATTTGACAGAAAGAGAGAGATCACAAGCAGGCAGAGCAGCAGGCAGAGAGAGAGGGAGAAGCAGGCTCCCCGCTAAACAGAGAGCCTGATGTGGGGCTTGATCCCAGGACCCTGAGATCATGACCTGAGCCGAAGGCAGAGGCTTAACCCACTGAGCCACCCAGGCACCCCATCATCCTGTAAGTTTTGATGCATTATGTTTCCATTTTAATTTTTTTCAATATTTTTTTTACTTCCTTTTTGACTTCATATTTGACTCATTGGTCATGCTATCACATGAATTAGTGAACTTTCCAGTTTTCCTCCAGTTAGTAATTTCTGATTTCATACTATTGTGATCAGAAAGATACTTAGGGGGCGCCTGGGTGGCTCAGTGTTAACCCACTCAGCCTCTGCCTTTGGCTCAGGTCATGATCCCAGGGTCCTGGGATCAAGCCCTGCATTGGTCTCTCTGCTCAGCAGGGAGCCTGCTTCCTCCTTTCTCTCTGCCTGCCTCTCTGCCTATTTGTGATACCTCTCTCTGTCAAATAAATAAAATCTTAAAAAAAAAAGATACTTGGCAGATTTTCAATATTTATCAGTTTGCTGAGAGTCATCATGATCTATCCTGGAGAATGTTCCAGGTGTGCTTGAGGTGAATCTGTATTCAGCTGCCATTGGATGAATTGTTCTCTGTGTCTGTTAGGTCTACTTGGTCTAAAAAATAGCCAAGTCTAATGTTTCTTTATTGATTTTCTGTCTGGATCATCTATCCATTGTTGAAAGTGGGGTATTGAAGTCCCCTATTATTATTATATTGTTGTCTATTACTCCCTTCAGATCTGAGCATTTGTTTAATATATTTAGGTGTTCCAATGTTGAGTGTATATATATTCACAACTGTTATATACTCTTGATGAATTGGCCCCTTTAGGATTATATGATGATGTTCTTTGTCTCTTGTTACAGTTTTTGACTTAAAGTCTATTTTTTCTGACGTAAGTATAGCTAACTCTGCTGTCTTTTCATTTCTACTTGCATGAAATACCCTTTTTCACCCTTCATTTCGAGTCTGTATGTGTTCCTAAAGCTGAAATGAATCTCTTGTAGGCAGGATGTAGTTGAGTCATGTTTTTAAATCTATGTGGCCACTCTGGGCCTTTTGATTAGAAAATTTAATCCATTTACATTTAAAGTAATTATTGATAAGTAAGGAATTAGTATTGCCATTTTGTTCATTGTTTTCTGGCTGTTTTGCAGTTTCTTTGTTCCTTCTTTTCTCTCTTACTGTCTTCCTTTGTGAATTGATGATTTTCCATAGTGGTATACTTTTGTTCTCTTCTTTTTGTCTTGTATATATCATCTATAGGTTTTTGTTTTATGGTTACCCTAAGGCTCACTTAAAACATCTTGTAGATATTATAGTCTATTTATTTTGAACTGCTAACATCTTCAACTGCATACAAAAAAATATACCCTTTTATCCCACCCCTACCACATTTTTATGTTTCATATTTTACATCTTTTTATATTGTGTATCCATTAATAAGTTATTGTAGCTATAGCTATTTTGAATACTTTTGATCCTCAAGCTTTATATTAGTTAAGTAGTAAACACACCACTAAATTACAATATTAGAGTATTCTCAATCTGACTGTATCCTTGTCTTTACCAGTATGTTGTTTCTTTTCTTTTTGAAGTTTTTATTTATTTATTTGAGAGATAGTGACAGAGCTAACAAGAGAGAGCACAAGAGGTGAGGAGAGGGAGAAGCAGGCTCCCTGCAATACGGGGCCCCATCCCAGGATCCCAAGATCATGACCTGAGCTGAAGGCAGACACTAAACTGACTGAGCCCCCAGGCGCTTCGTGTTGTTTATTTTCATATGTTTGTATGTTACTAGTTAGCATCCTTTTGTTTCAGCTTGAGGAACTCTTTCAGCATTTCTGGTAAGGCAAATCTAGTGATGATGAACACCCTTTGGTGGCACCAGGTCTGGTGGCCGCAAGGCCATTGGGGGATGTCCCATCAACTGCATGCTCCTTATCAAGTGCCTGTTGCTCACCTGGCTCTTTCCTTCCCGGTAAGGGGAATTGTTTCTAGCTTGGGAGTTCCCTCTTGGTGCTAAGCAATGCTGGCAGGGGCCATGGGTTGATGTAGCAAAACAAAGCTGTTCTTCCTTCCCTTTTTGTGTGGTTGTTCTCAAACTTTTTGTTTAACTGCACTGCTGAAGTTTATCAAGTGGACTCCAGAGCTCTCCAGTGCTGTTTTTATTTGTGGGTACCTATCTAATTGTTGATCTTTATGGAGAGATGGAGGGGTTTCCTACTCCACCATCTTGGTAATGTCACTTCCAAATGTATGTTGTTTTAAGCTGCCAAGTTTGTGGTAATTTATTATAGCAGCCATAGTAAATGAACACAGCTGGGCATTATTCTAAAGGCTTTCTATATATTATATTATTTCATTCAACTCTCACCTTTTCCCATCTCCTCATTAATCATGGAGAGGTGTGTTAGTAAATTGGCCCCACCCTCAGTTGGCCCCACCACACCCACCCTGTCCTTGTCTTAGATTTCATCCATCAGGCTTTATTCTTTTTTTTTTTTTTTTTAAGATTTTATCTATTTATTTGACAGACAGAGATCACAAGCAGGCGGAGAGGCAGGCAGAGAGAGAGGAGGAAGCAGGTTCCCCATTGAGCAGAGAGTCCAATGCGGGGCTCCATCCCAGAACCTGGGATGATGACCCGAGCTGAAGGCAGAGGCTTTAACCCACTGAGCCACTCAGGTGCCCCATCAGGCTTTATTCTAAGTAATATCCTTGGTTTGAATCCACAGGACAGTCTCTCTCTCATATACACACACAACACACACTCATAAACCATAGGTGAGTTCTCCTAGGAAAACCTGCCCTTTATGCAGTTGTGGGAGGAACAGAGAGCAGCAGTAGTGTTGTCCTACTTCTGACATTTCTCTGCCTTGTAATTTTGTTTCAAGAGAATTCACTTAATGTGTTCCATTGAGGCTGCTGCTTGGTGATTTCTTTTCTTTTCTTTTTTTTGGGGTATGGTGATTTCTGATGGCAGATTTAGGGTTGCATGCTGGCTTTGCCTTGAGTAACCTCTCTGTTCCCTAGTTTCTCCATCTATAGAAAATAGGATGATATCTATTTGCCGGATTGTTAGAAATCACAATGTCACAATTCTTATGACTGGCATGCTCACAGCCCTTGCTGGGAGAGAACCTGGACAGCCAGCCATAGTTGATCAGACCACGTGGGTGCCTGATAGCCCAAAGTCAGCCAGATCCACAGGCAGATCAAATATTAATGATGGGGGCACCTGGGTGGCTCAGTGGATTAAAGCCTCTGCCTTCGGCTCAGGTCACGATCCCAGGGTCCTGGGATCAAGCCCCACATTGGGCTCTCCGCTTGGCGGGGAGCCTGCTTCCCTTCTCTCTCTGCCTGCCTCTCTGCCTACTTCTGATCTCCGCCTGTTAAATAAATAAATAGAATCTTTAAAAAAAAAAATACTAATGATGCAGTTCAGTGGAGAAAGTTCTGTCTAAACAGTAAGATAACCTCAGGTTGCTCTCTGGAACCTGAAATGGAAAGTAAAGAAGGAATCAGGCAATTAGGGATAAGAACTGAAGCTAAAAAGATGTTGAGAAGGAAGAGGTGGGGCCAAAAGCAAGTTGTAATTGTTAAAATTAATGAAAGGAAAGCTTTGTTTAGAAAGGCGTGGAGAGGCCAGCAGAAGGAGCTCTCACACCTGGCTACTCCTTGTGAATTGCAGACCCTACAGGTAGAGACAGGCCTTGCAGATGTGTATTTCTTCACTATCCTTGAGGGAGGGTGAAGGTTTTTCCTCCTCCCCAGCCAACATCCTAGCTGGTGAGACTGTCACAACTTCAACCAATGAAAAGCCACTATACTTTGAGCTTCCAGTTTACTTCAATGGACTTTTTGTTTATAATGGCCCTTCCCAATTCCCCCTTTCCTCTGTAAAAAAAGGGTTCTTTGTAGTCTGGATTTGCCTATGGTTTGCTATAGCCTGCTTCTGGGACTGCAGTTCTCTGCTCTTCCCAAATAAACCCATTTTTGCTGGTAAAATAACAGCAGTTTTATTTTTAAGGCCAGCATAATTCTTGAGTAGGGCTCAGTTACTAAGGAAACAGAAACTATGAGTTTGCAAAAGTAGGGAGGTCAAGATAAAGTGTTAGGATGGATGCTAAGAAAGCCAGAAGTGGGGAACTCCCCCAATAAGCAAAGTCTCAGCCAAGCCACATAAATGGCAGAACAGAAGAGTGAAGGCCCATTAACTTCTGCCATGGAGATGCCTGGTGCCATCTTTGATTCAGAAGAGCTCCTAATCTTGGATTTCACAGTTGGCCGATCTTCCTTACTGCCACATGCCATCTTAAAATGAAGTCCTATTACTTGAGTTTGTCTATGGATCCTTATTTTACACAAAAGAGTTTAATTAAAACAAAAGGAATCCAAGTGGTAGTTCTGTCTCATTTTTTTAAATATTTTTTTTATTTAAGCTTTTTTATTTAAACATATAATGTAACCCCACCACCCTTGTCTCATTTTTTAAATGGATCTTGAAACAGTGGGGCATAATGGAGGCAGAAGAATATTACTGGCAAAGGAAATATCAAGAGTCAAGGCTTGGAGCTGAGAGAACATAAAGATATCAGTGGCTGGGCACAGTCTCAGAGCAATAGTCTAGGGGTTGTGATCTCTCACAAAGGGCAAGGGCAGTAGGGCTGAGAAGGATAGTTGGGAACCTAGATGCCCAACATGGGCAACTTAACTGTGTTACCAGTAGCTGGAGCTCCTTCTCCGAAGCTTTGTTATTCTCACACCCTGAGGGTTTTGTCTTAGTAATACATATCATTTTTAACATCTTAAAGATCCATCAACAGTTTGTTATATATCCTCCCAAGCAAAAATTATACTAACTTGATTAGTGATCAAAGACCTGGTTGTTATTAGAAGACGCTACCAAATCTGTCCCTTACCTTTGCTATTTAAGAGCTGTTTGTGTCCTCAAGGAAGCTGCTTGAAAGAAACACAGAAAACAAGCCAACTCCCTGTCACATATGTCCCCGTGGCCTGAGTCATAAGGAAATGCAGACAGGACAGAACCAGGTTTCCTATCTGTGGGCTTACTCTGCCCATCCCAGACTCAAGTGATGATGACTGAAGTCCTTGGGAGTTTGAATATAGGTCAGGACTGGTAAATACCACTGAGCCTGGGTCCTAATTCAGTATCGGAATCCATTTCCTTCAGGTGTTTTCCAAATTTTCCAGGCTCTCCGAACCTGAGGAACAGCCTTTAGAACAGTGGTGTCCAGTAGAAGTATAATGCAAGCCCTATATCTAATTTAAACTTGTGCAGTAGTCATGTGATAAAAGTAAAAAGACAGGGGCGCCTGGGTGGCTCAGTGAGTTAAAGCCTCTGCCTTCAGCTTGGGTCATGGTCCCAGGGTCCTGGGATCGAGCCCCACATTGGGCTCTCTGCTCAGAGGGGAGCCTGCCTCTCCCTCTCTCTCTGCCTGCTTCTCTGCCTGCTTGTGATCTCTGTCTGTCAAGTAAATAAATAAAATCTTTAAAAAAAAGTAAAAAGACATGGGTGAAATTAATTTTAATAATATATTTTATTTAACCCAGTATATCCAGAATATTATGTTTAACATGCAAGCAATGTGAAAACTATTTTTTTTGTCTTGTCTTCACAATCTGGTGCATTTTTTACACATACGTACATTTTTTTTTACATTTTTTTTAAAGATTTTATTTATTTGTTTGTTTAAGAGAGAGAGTGTGCACACACAAGTAGGGATGGGATGTAGGCAGAGAGGAGAGAGAATCCCAAGCAGACTCCACACTGAGCAGCGAATCCAGTGTGGAAGTGGATCCCACAACCCTGAGGTCATGACCTGAGCTGCCTGAGCTGAAATCAAGAGTCAGATGCTTTAACTGAACCACCCAGGCACAGCCAGACTAGCCACATTTTTAAGTGCTCTATGCCTCCATCTGGCAGGTGGCTATGCATTAGGCAGCACAGGTCTAGAGATACTTGACTTGCTTCCTCCTTCCCATTCCTGTGAGATGCAGAGATTTGAGGGGTGGGCCAGGAGTTCAGAGGCCTTGTTGTCATGCCAATACTATAAGTTCGCTAGGAAAAACCAAGTCGCTCTTCTTCTGAACCATCCTCACCTATTCCAGTATGCCTCTTCTTTCCCTTCCTGAAGTCAAGGGCTAATGCTCTCACAGAATGTGGTCTATGTTACAGGATTTTACTTCATTTTGCTTTACACTCCTTTGTTATGTTTCAGACTCCCCAACTTGATTACAACGGTCTCAAAGGCATTTGTCCCACTCCTAGTCATCTCTTTTTGCAACACCTAGTCATCAATAAATAATTGTTGAATAGATGAATGACTCCTTACAGGACTGGTAAACATGTATTATGGAAGCCTTTGTTTTATCTGACACCTCTAGGTCCATACAGCCTGTTTCCTCATCAACAGTGAAGCCAATCAGGGCACTGTCGGTCCCAGCCTAGAAACTGGGGGAAATATTTGTCTTTGTCATCTAGATCTCAGGCTCACAGACTCAGTTCAACAAATAGTTCCTGAACAGTTCCCAGACCCCAGGCATTGTGCTGGGTACTACGGGTGGTGCACAGATGAGTAACAAATACCCTTGCCCTCAAGTCCCTAACTAGCACAGGGCCTTTGACAGGTATACACAAATAATTATAATTTTAGGTTGAGTAACCTCAGGGCTGTAAGGGGAATAAAGAGGCGAGGGAGGAGAGGGGCAAGAAGAGGGACTCGCAAAAGAGGCTTCCTTTAGACCTATCCTTGAGATGATGCTTGAGGCTAGGACAGGATTTGGACAAGTGGGAATGGAAGGAGGGAAACAAACAGCTTTTAGAAATCTGACAAATGAGGAAGAAACACAATACAGAGGAGGTGTGGTGAAGAGACTCCTTAGGACAAAGAAATGAGACGGACCACAAAGATAAGAGCCAGGTGGAAGAAATCACAACAGGGTAGGGGAGGAGCAAATCCCATGAGAGGGGTGAGGACTCCAGACCTGGAAGTCACCCTTGTTGAAGAGGACAATGCCAGGAAGAAGGGCTTGGCGAGGGAAGCTGGGAATTCCAAAAGGAAGTGAGATGGGTTTGTGTCATACACTCCTGGTGGCAGAGGCAGGGACCAGAGGAATAAAGAGCCCTCTGATCAAGGAAAGTAGACTCCCCTAAGAATGTTAAACAATCCAATTTGAGCAGAGTCCCAGAGTGACAGGGAAAGGATGAGAAGAGATGAGATAAGCTGGAAAGAACTTTATGTGGCACAGGAGATGTGGGCAATATTCTGTCTAGCCAGTACTGTGTGCCCTAGAGATCGCAGGAGCGGTCATCACGCCACGTCAGACATCAGCCTGGGAAATCAGCCCTCGGCGGGGGGATGGAAGCAGAACGGAAACAGCAGGTGACTAGGTTGTAGTGTAAATTACAAGTTGGGATAGCCTTTCCCAATCACTGAAGTCGGGATTCTCTCCTGGAGGTGTGTAGGTAGTTC
Organism: Taxidea taxus jeffersonii; assembly: GCA_003697995.1. Classification (NCBI taxonomy): domain Eukaryota; kingdom Metazoa; phylum Chordata; class Mammalia; order Carnivora; family Mustelidae; genus Taxidea; species Taxidea taxus. Next base: position 32,918 of record RCUC01154596.1, read on the forward strand.
TTTACACATACAAAGGCTGCACCTGCAGCAGCGGGAAAAACTCTAAGACTGGCATCAGAGCAGGTGTACAAAAGGAAGTCAGAAAGAATCTGATTTAAGGAGAAGACTTCCTGTTTTATTTTTAAATTTCAGATGCATCTGTTGCCTCTAAGCACTTTTATTTCAAAGAAAAGACAGACCAGACTGTGCTCTACCTTTCAGAGTATGTATGCAAGGGTGCCTAAAGAACATACGTTTGTGTACCCAGTGACACACACCCAAAGCTGTAATGGAGACTAATAATTGCTAGTATACATTGAGCATGTGGTAACTGCTAGGCCATGTGCAAAGTGCTTTTACAGGTATTATCTCATTTAGTCTTCACAATATTATGTATGATAGGGGCGCCTGGGTAGCATGGTCAGTTAGGTATCAGATTCTTGGTTTTGCCTCATGTGGTGATCTGAGGGGTGGGGGGAGGTCGTCGTGACATTGAGCCCTCTGTCAGGCTCTGCACTTAGCAGAGTCCACTTGGGATTCTCTCTTCCTCTTCCTCTGCCCCTCCCTGCCCACCTCTTATCATAAGTAAGTAAATAAATAAATCTTAAAAAAATCAATATTACCTAAGACATTATGTTACTACCTTCATTTCTCAGGGAGATAGGTTACATGACTTGCTACGATCACAATGCTAGCAACCTATGGGGCTGTAGGAAGCTTTTTATATTATAAATCCATTGTTTTTTATAGTTATAGGGCTCTTCAGATTTCCTTTTTTGTATCAGTTTTAGTAAGATATATTTCCTAGGAATTTAGACAGTTCATTTAAATCTTCAAACTGATTGGCATGAATCTGGTCAAAAATCTTGTTTTTTTAAATAATTTAGTATCTGAGGGCTGCCTGGGTAGTTCAGTTGGTTAAGTGTCTGCTATTGGTTCAGGTCGTGATCCCCGCGTCCTGGGATCGAGTCCCACATGGGGTCTCCTGCTCAGTGGGGAGCCTACTTCTCCCTCTGCCTGCTGCTCCCTCTGCTCGTGCTCTCTCTCTCTCTCTCACAGACACACACACAAAATAAATAAATAAAATCTTTAAAAAACAATTTAGGATCTGAGATGTATTCCTCTTTTCATTTCTGATATTCATTACAGGTACTTCTTTTTCTTGACTAGTCTTATCAGAGATACATCCATTATATTAGTCTTTTCAAAGAAACAAGCTCTCGATTTGTTTTTCCTTTCTATTATAAATTTGTTTTCTATTTCATTAATTTCTCCTCTTATCTACATTATTTCCACTATTAGTTTTTTTGTAAATTTTCCCCCTACTTTCTTGAGATGGATGCTTATTACCTCATTGATTTTTAGTCTTTTTTTTTATTTTTTTAAAGATTTTTATTTATTTATTTGAGAGACAGAGATCACAAGTAGGCAGAGAGGCAGGCGGAGAGAGAGGAGGAAGCAGGCTCCCTGCCAAGCAGAGAACTCGATGCAGGGCTCAATCCCAGGACCCTGGGATCATGACCTGAGCCGAAGGCAGAGGATTTAACCCACTGAGCCACCCAGGTGCCCCATTTTTAGTCTTTATTCTTATCTCAAGTATCTATTTAAGACTTAACAGTTTTCTCAAGTACAGCTTTGGCAGTATCCCACAACTTTTATTTTTAAAGATTTTATTTATTTATTTGACAGACAGAGATCACAAGTAGGCAGAGAGGCAGGCGGGGGTGGGGCAGGGAAGCAGACTTCCTGCTGAGCAGAGAGCCAAATGTGGGGCTCGATCCCAGGACCCTGGGATCATGACCCAAGCTGAAGGCAGAGGCTTTAACCCACTGAGCCACCCAGGCGCCCCTACCACAACTTTTTTATTTTATTATCACTTAGTTTAAAGTATTTTATAATTTCCATCATGATTTTTTTAATGCATGGGTTTTTTAGAAGGATATCTCTTAATATTTAGCTATGGGGATTTTCTAGTTATTATCTTTTATTTATTTCTTGCCTAGTTGTACTGTGGTTAGAGAACATACTTCAAATATATCAGTTCTTTGAAATTTGTTGAGACTTGCTTTATGACCCAGTATATGGTCTGTAACAGATAATATTTTCCAAAGATGGCCACAAACATCTTCAATGCCTCATGCTCTTTTGCTATGTGACTACGCAGCTTCCCCATTAAAGAGGGGGATGTCTAGGTTTCCATCCCCTGGAATCTCAGCAGAATTCCAAGATAACCAAGAAAAAATAGCCTTGCAGCTTTTGCTCCCAGCTTCTTGGAAGATGGCTGCCATGTAAGAAGTGACTACCCTGAGACTGCCATACTTGAAAGACTTGAGCCATGTGGAGAGACTGTGGAGGATGAGATATGTTGAGAAGAGAGGGAAAGGCCAAGGAAGACCCAGGTGCCAGCACATGTGACTAGTCATCTTGGCTATCTAGTCAAAGACTTCAGATGACTCTAGTGTCAGCTGTTTCTGACTGCAGTCACACTGGAGACTCCAAGTGAAAACTACCCATCTAAGCCCAATCTACAGAACCTTGAGAGATAATAAATTGCTATGTTTAAGCTCTACATTTATGTGTTATTTGTAATGCAAGAATAGTTCTCCAGAACATGGTCAATTTATTTAAATATCCTGTGCATGTTTTTCTAGCTGACAATTATAATTGTTGGGTGTGGTGTTTTGTATGTATCAATTAAGTCAAGTTCACTAGTTTGTTTATCTAAATCTATATGCTTAATGATTTGGTTTGCTTTCTGTGAATTACTGGGAGGTATATTAAAAATCTCTCACTATAATTCTGTATTTGCCTATTTCTCCTCTCATTTGAGCTAAATTATTTGGTTTTTGTGAATTACAGGAAAGAATACAGAGCATCTTAACTCTATTTCATTCTTTCATATCCAGTAACCCCAAGTTGAGTTTAGAAAGTACTAAATATGCTAGTAATAATACTAGATATGCTAGTATATATTAGATATGTTAGTATAAACTAGAATATGCTAGTAATAATAGTAATGATACTATGTAACTTTTTCTTTTTTTTCTTTAAGATTTTATTTATTTATTTGACAGAGATAGAGAGCACAAGTAGGCAGAGCAGCATGGCAGAGGGAGAGGGAGAAGCAGGCTCTCCACTGAGCAGGGGGCCCGACGTGGGGCTCAATCCCAGCACTCTGGGATCATGACCTGAGTTGTAGGCAGCTGCCTAACCGACTGAGCCACCCAGGTGCCCCTATATAACTTTTTCATTGAGCACTTACTAAGTACCAGTTGTTGCCCTAAGTACTTTACATGTAGTACTTGCTTAAGCCTCACAATTTTCCTATGATTTTGGCATTATGATTCCCATTTACCACAACAGATTAAGTAACTGGTCTAAGATCACTCATCTAGATAAGCACTATATTGGAATTTTTAAAAAGAGTCTGACTCTGCTCTTAGCCACTCCCTTATACTGCTACTGAGATGTGATGCCCTATCTAGGCCAGAAGATATGAGCCCAGGTGTCATTTATGAGCATGTTTGCTTTGACATACTGCAGCATGCAAAGTAAAAAAACAAACAAACAAACAAAACAGCTAAGGTACTCCAGGAAAGGTTTATATATTTTAATAAATTGTTAATAGCTTCAAGTGGGTTCTTCTGGTATATAGTAGTAACAGGATGATAGATATGGCAGTGGCCACTAGGCCTTTCATTTGAGTATTTCAGGGAGTCACTCATACTAAATAGGAATTTGTGCTAAATAGTATTTCTGGGAATAATTTATACCTACTAAAATATTATAGACTCATAGGTCTGGAAGGTCCCTTAGAGATCAATTATTTCAGACCACTTATTTATAGTATTAACAATCATTATCTTTGAAGGTAGCATTTTAAGGGACTTTTACTTTTTATATTATTTATATGCTGTTTAATTTTTCATAAGAACACATCACACATAATCAGAAAAATAAAATGGTTATTCCTGCTAAGACAATTCAGTGGGGGAAAGAATAGTCATTTCAAAAAATGGTATTGCAACAACTAGATATCCACATGAAAAAGAATGATTTTGTGGGGCTCCTGGGTGGCTCAGTTGGTTAAGTGACTGCCTTCGGCTCAGGTTATGATCCTAGGGTCCTGGGACCAAATCCCACATCACGCTCCTCCTCCTCTGTGGGGAGCATTCTTCTCTCTCCCTCTGCTGCTCCCTCTGCTTGTGTTCTCTCTCTCTGTGTCAAATAAATAAAATCTTTAAAAAAAAAAGAATGAATTTGTACTCTGACCTTATACCATATGCAAAAATTAACTCAAAATGAATCCCAGACCTAAATATAAGAATTGAAACTATAAAATCTTGGAAGGGGGATGCCAAGGTGGCTCAGTCTGTTAAGCGGCTGCCTTCAGCTTGGGTCATAATCCCAGGGTCCTGGGATCAAGTCCTGCATTGGGCTTTTTGCTCAGTGGGGAGCCTGCTTCTCTCTCTGCCTGCCTGTCCCCCTGCTTGTGCTCTGTCTCTCTCTCTGTCAAATAAATAAATAAAATCTTATTTTAAAAAGCCTTAGAAGAAAACATAGCCTAAGTCTTCATGATCTTGGGTTAGGCGAAGAATTCTTAGATATAAAACCAAAAGAAAAATATAAAAACTGGACTTCATCAAAATTAAAAACTGTTGTGTTGCAAACAATGCCATCAAGGCAGTGAAAGAGAACCCACAGAATGGGAGAAATATTTATAAATCATATCTGTGATAAGGCACTTACATCCAGAATATATATATAAACTACTACAACTCAATAATAAAAAGACAACCTAAACTAAAAATGAGCAAAGAACTTGAATAGATGCTGATTCACAAATTTAGGAGCTTTGCAGGTGAAATCTGTAACTGGCCCCAGATACAGAGGACAAGGAAAGGCTGAAGAAAGAGGCAGACTACTCCAGATTGGTGGGTGACAGTTTAATAAGCAAGAGCACTTACATACAAGGCTTGTCTTGGGCAGTTGCAAGATAGATAGATATCTGCACACACTCACCAGAATCTTAAACATTTATATAGAGGCTTTAACTGAGTTAAATTGAATATATATTGACCAGATGGTCTTAACACCATATTGCTCCCCTCAAGTCTGCATCCTTTAAAATGGCTCTCACTGTGGGAAACAGTGGGCAGAACACACATCTCAGGGACATGGGAAGGGATGAGGAGCTTCCAATTGCCTGGGTCCGGGTTGCAGGCTAATCAGTGGTCACATCCTCTTGATGACCTCCTCTAACAGTTAGACATTCCTCCAAAGAAGATATGAAAATGGCCAATAAGCATGTGAAAAAATTGGTCAACATCATTAGCCATAAGGGAAATGCAAATCAAAACCACAATGAGATAACAACTCACACCCACTTGGATGGCTATATTAAAAAAAACAACAACAACAGATAATAGCAAGTGTTAGTGAGAATGTGGGCAAATTGGAACCCTCATACATTGCTGGTAGATAAATGATGCAGCCACTTTGGAAAGCAGTTTGGCAATCTTCAAAATGTTAAACGTAGTTGCCATGTGATACAGCAATTCCACTTTCATATACCAAAGAGAAACAGAAACATACATTCACAAAAAACTTGTGCACTAAATGTTCATAGCACCATTACTCATAATAGCCAAAAAGTAGAAACAACTTGTGTCCATCAATTGATGAATAGATAAATAAAATGTGGTATCTTCCAAACAATGGAATGCTACTTGGCAATAAAAAGAAAAGAAGTACTGATACATGATAGAACATGGATGAACTCTGAATATGTTATGCTAAGTGAAAGAAGCTTGTCACCAAAGAGCATGTTATATGATTCTGTACATATAAAATGTCCAGAATGGGAAATCTGTGGAGACAGAAAGATGAGTAGTTGCCTAGGGCTGGGGATGGAGGGAGGGGGCATGGGCAGTGACCACTAGTGGGTTTCTTTTTGGAGTGGTGAACATGTTCTAAATCAGATTGTGATGGTAGTTGCACAACTCTGTTGTGATACTAAAAACCATTTAATTATACCTATTAAAAGGGTGAATTATATGGTATGGGATTATAGCTTAATAAAGCTGTTAAAAAGAAAAAATGGCTATTCCATTAAATTGATGCAATATGATTTGAGGTGGGTGCCTGGGTAGCTCAGTCGGTTATGCATCTGCTTTTGGCTCAGGTTCTGATCCCAGGGTCCTGGGATCCAGCATTGAGCATGGTTGGGCTCCCTGCTCAGCCTAGAGTTTGCTTCTTCCTCTTGGTCTGCCCCTCCCCCTGCTTGTGCTCTCTGTTACACACTCTCTCTCTCTCATGAACAAATAAAATCTTTTATAAATAAATAAAATTATTTAAAGTGCCATTCTATTCATTCATTATTAAACAGGTTATTTATAGTTTTTCACATTGCTTAGTGTAACCAAACACTCCATGCGAAAGATCCGTTTTTTACTAAAACTACTACAAATCATTATAATAGATAGGTGATATCCCTAAGGCCACCTACATGTTTTCAACATCACAAATCTGTCAATACTTTACAGGTGTAAAAAACTAGTATCTTCCACACAGTTCTTTCCCATACAATAAGGTCAGTGGCCTGTCCTTAAGCCTCACTTCAAATTACCTAGCAGTAAGAGACATGAAAATATACTGCCTTAAACAAAACCGAAATTTATTTCTCTGTCACATAAAAGTCTAGAGATAGTTAACCCAGGGCTGAGATGGCAGATCTCTCTCCAATGACCTCTGGATCCCAGGTTCCTGCCCCAGGCCCCAGGCTCAGTCTACCGCTCTGTCAACCATAGCATATAGTTCTTGCTGTTATGGTTCATCCAAGCAACAAGATGAAAGAAAGAGAAAGAGTAGGGGTGGAAGGAAAGGGGACCAAGTGTATGTGCCAAAGGTCTTTAAGAAAAGTTACCAGATGCCCTGTCTGCTGTGCATTGATTGACCAAAACATTGTGATAGAGCCATACTTAACTTCAAGTGAGACTGAGAATATGGTCTTTATCTACCATGTGTCCAGGTAGAAATTAGGGGTTTCATTATGAAAGAAAGGGAAACACACATTCAGAAAACTTGCAGACTCTCCCAGTAACTCATAATCTATCTAATGTCACAAAACCCCACCAAAATCTAGAGAAAAATAATCTGGTCACAAAGGATGAAAGAAGTAAGATGAACTAAGAACTATACACTAAATTAAACAGTAAGAGGAATAACTATGCCTAACAGTGAAAAGCATTGGAGGAGACATGTTTGTAAAAGGGTAGAGAAATAACCAAAAGTTCTAAAATGGGGAGAGCATTTTTATAAGATGGGAGCCAAAGGCAATAACAGTCAGATATACTAGGCAAATAAAAAGTGGTTTAAATGAACAATAAGTAAAATCTCACTTCCTTTCAGGTCCCATTAAGACCATCAGTTTTTATCAAAACACTTTATTTTTGCCTCTTTTATTTGTCCATGTTTCCAATTCCGAAGGGCTTACATTATCAACTGATTTTTTTTGCTTCTGGTAGTATTTCATGGATATGCATTGTACCTGGCCTTCTCTATACTCCTAAAGATGTAATTACTTTTCCTTAGAAATCACTGTGGTTGTAATTTTTTATTTACTCTATTAACACTATCAGAAAAATACTTGAACATTCCAAGAAATTGCAGTGTACACAACTTAGTACAAATTTACTTAGTCCTTTTAATCATTAATTTAAGAACCACAGACAGGCTTGGTTTCTATGTAAGAAACAATGTGACTGAGATAAAGTGTTCAAGAGAGATAACATTTAATATGTTTCAGGAAAAGGTTATTAACATTTAGTTTAGTGGGGGTTTTTGTTTTGTTTTTAGCTTCCAAGTTCAGAAGAGTTAATCATAAATACAAATATAAATAAGGAAAAGTTACCATGAGGGGAAAATAGAATTTTCAAATGATGCTGAGATTACATTATAACGTTGTATAATGAAATTTGAGTCATGGGAGAAAGGAAAGGTCAGGGCCCACATACACCCAAATAATACAAACACTTTTTAAAAAGCGCATTTTCTTTAGATAATTCTACAGCTGGTATGCACTTCCTAGGAGAAAGTACAGTTTTAAAAAGATGATGGGGCGCCTGAGTGGCTCAGTGGGTTAAAGCCTCTGCCTTCAGCTCGGGTCATGATCCCAGGGACCTGGGATCGAGCCCCGCATCGGGCTCTCTGCTCAGTGGGGAGCCTGCTTCCTCCTCTCTCTCTGCCTGCCTCTCTGCCTACTTGTGATCTCTGTCTAATAAATAAATAAAAAATCTTTAAAAAATAAAATAAAATAAAAAGATGATAGCCTCACAAAAAATATATCATATATATAAAGTAATAAATCCACCAGATTCTATATAGCATGACCATATGTATAAAGATAAGAAGTTGCTGTCTTGAAATCATTATTTTAAAAAATAAGCCAAGCATGTTGGCTGGTTTCTGGTCCCCTTTGCAGATCTGCTGTCAGTTACATCTGAAACAGGCTACAGCATATATCATGTGAGACAGTGGGAGGAACTGACTAGGAAAGTCAAGATAGTCATGTTCTAGTCCTTATTTGGCCCCTAGTTAGTCACTCTAGGCAAGACACACTTTTAAGACCTTCACTTCCTCATTGTTCTCTAAGGTTCTTTCCAGCACCGTGATTCTAAGGTGACTTGAGGGCCTATTTCAGATGATATAGTATTGTTTACATTAAATCACTTCTGGTACATGTTATCAGGAACTGTCCACACATGAAGTCTGCATCATTAAAATGTTTTACTTCATATTTTTCAAGCTAGAAACAGTAATTTAGAACTCAACAATAACATTTTAATTTTTTAAAATCAAAATAAGATGACCAGAATCATTAAACTTAGTATTCACAGCATTGAACCTAGAAAAACATATAATTAATAGAATGTTAAAGCCGAAAGACCATCTGACAGACTGAGACTTCTTATGAAATGTTTTAAAGACAATTACTCCATAACAACTGTATACTCAGGATTTGCGGACATAACATTATAAGCTGGGGGAAAAAATCCAGCTCAAATGTCAAATCATGGAGCAAGAATGACTCTGAAATTCCAGAAGACACATTTTGAGAAAGAAACAGAATTCTCCCCCATTTCCCCATTCACCTGTCCCAAAGGGGAGAATGTAAAATTATGCACATCTTCGGTAAAATTTCAGAAAAAAAAAATGCCTAGATATAAAGATAATTTAACTTAACATTTTCTCTTCAATTTGTTTTTTATAGCAGACATGTTAATTTCATTTTGAACATGGTATGCCAAATATCCTGAGCTTCCAGGAATAAAGTCATGTAGCTCCCCAAGGAATTTCTTCATGGCATCAATTGATATATAACCTACAAAATAAAAAATACGTATATTTGAAATCCTATCATGCTATCATACTGTTTTTAAGTATCTTTGATTTATCAGAATTAAGATTTCTAAAGAAAGTTTTTAGAAAAAAGTGAAAAGTAGAAATAATGCCAATGAGAAGATTCTCTATGAAACCTGATAATACCAGAGAACCTCCTTCCCAACTCCCCACTCCCTGCAGCCATATACCTCTTATTTTCTTTTATCTTTTGGAAATATTTTATTTATTTATTTGAGGCAGAGAGAAAGAGAGTAAAAGAGAGCACAAGAAGGGGGTGGGTCAGAGGGAGAAGCAGGCTCCTTGCTGAGCAGGGAGCCTGAGGCAGGACGCCATCTTGGGACTCCAGGATAAAGACCTGAGCCAAAGGCAGTTGCTCTACCAACTGAGCCACCCAGGCACCCTATTTATTTATTTTTAAAGATTTTATTTATTTATTTAGAGAGAGTGTGTGAGCAGGGGAGGAGCAGAGGGAGAGAGAGACAGTCTCCAGCAGACTCCATGCTGAGCACAGAGCCTGACTTAGGGCTGGACCCCAGGACCTGAGATCATGACCTAAGCTAAAACTGAATTAATCAACTGAACCACCCAAGCACCCCTTCTACCTCCTTTTAAATGTTTGATTATCCACTTTGACTACTGAGAGTGTAATGTCCAAGTTGAGGATAAAAAATAAAGTACCTAGACCAAAATAACTGGGAAGTGTCTGGAGTAGAGTATAATAACTTAGAACTATCTATCCAATAGCTACTAACAGCACAAACAGTTCATCTTCACTAGTAGAGCTGGGAACACTTTCCTGTAGTGCTAACACAGGGTTAGCATTCTATAATAAGAAATTAAGGAAAGGGGGGCCTGGGTGACTAAGTTGGTTAAACATCTGCCTTCAGCTTAGGTCATGATCCCCGGGTTCTGGGATTGAATCCGAATCCGGCTCCCTGCTCTCTAGGGTGTGTGTGTGGGGGGTCTGCTTCTCTCTCTCCCTCTGGCCCTAACCCCTACCCCCATGCTGTTTTTCAGATAAATAAATAAAATATTTTTAAAATAATAGATTAAGAATAATCAGTATTACTGCTTAATCAACAAAGGTTATGAGTGTGATTAATTTTGATAACAGTAATCTGAAATTGATAAGAGTATTTAAAAACCCCACTTAGAATGTGGAGAGCTTAAGGGCTCAATGACTTTAGGGCAACCCATTTGGGACCCCTCTCACTCTAGAGGACTTTTTTTCCCTTTCCTTTCTGTTCTTGCCTTCACTTAATAAACTTTCACTCACTTCAAAAAAAAAAAAAAAAGGACTCGATGACTTGAAGCAATATTATCTTCACAGCAACTGCTTATCTGAGTGATTATATTTTATGTGTAATATATTTATAATTAATATTAAAACTGAAACCTAATTTTTTTTAAGATTTTATTTACTTACTAGTTAGAGAGAGAGAGCACAGGCAAACAGATTGGCAGGCAGAGGCAGAGGGAGAAGCAGGCTCCCTGCTCAGCAAGGAGCCTGATGTGGGACTCGATCCCAGGACGCTGGGATCATGACCTGAGCCGAAGGCAGCTGCTCAACCAACTGAGCCACCCAGGCGTCGCAAAACTGAAACCTAATTTAAAAGTCAATACTGTGTGAGAAAAATTCTGGTAGAGCTCAAAGATGATTGATTTTAGAATACCACCACCAACATGTGGTACACATGCATATAGTTTGATTGCTTTTAATAATATATAATAAATTAACAGTTAATAAATTAACTATGAATTCACTAATATAAAACTGATTAGTGTCTTTAAAGATATTTTAATCATAATCATTTACTTTAGAAAATCTCTTGAACACTATTTCTATATTCCATATGGTTCACGATCTTTGCCTAATGACTAGGTTTCTGTATAAAATAAACTAATACAGGAAAATATTAACATTTAGTTAATTGCACTGTGTGAAGTTTCTAAAGGTATGTGTGAGAATAGGAATTTTTAAAATAATTTTTATATTAATAAAAATATTCCTATAAGAAGGATAGGATATTTTTGCATCAGAAATGGATTATTCTAGCAGTTTTGAAGTAGTTAGGACTTCAGGCTGAAGTTGACTGACACTCAAACTAAACTAGCTTAATAGAAAGATTGCTGTAGCAACCAAACTGTGAAGAAGGCAGACATATTGCGGGGCCTCAGAAGTAACAAGAGCTCATGGCTGTTTCTCACTAGTATCCAATTTTTCTCTGTGTGTTAATTTCAGTTTTTCTCTCTTGAGGCAAGTTGGCTTTTTTTACATGGTAGGAAACATGGATCCATACGACTTCCAAGTTTTAGATCTAAAGAGCTATTATGGTCACCTGAATGAGAATAATTTGACTGGCTGCATTCTATGTGTAAAAATCTAGAGAAAGAGCTATGACTGGCCCAACTCAAATCAGGTATTCATTCCCAAGGCAACTTCTAGGGGTGAGGAGCAATCTCATGTTTTAGGAAATGACTATTTCTGTGTATCAGATGAATTGAGGGGAAGAAAAGAAAGTTCCTAAGAAAGGTATTCTTGGTGGAGGATTCCATACGTGTCTATGGTAATCAGTCTCCCAGATGGCCCTAAATGATCCCTATCTCTTGGTATTCACAAATTTGTGTAGTCTCTAGAAGGAGAGTCTGTGCTTAGGTTGGTCTGTATGACCAATAGCACATGGCAGAAGTGGTTGTATGCCACTTCTAAGAGTAGGTTATAAAAAGAGACAGTGGCTTCTGTCTTGGGTATGCTCTTTTTCCTTCTTGTATTTCTCACTCTGAGGAAAGTGACCTGCCATGTTGTGAACAGCCTTATGGAGAGGTCCACTTGGTGAAGAGTTTGGCCTTTGGCCAAAAATCAGCAAGGACCCAAAGCTTGCCAATAACCACATGAGTGAGCTTTGAAATGGATTTTCCAGTCCCACTTGTCCCTTGGAATAACTTCAGCCTAGCTGACAACTTGACTGCAATCTATGAGAGATTTTGAGCCAGAGTATCTAATTAAGATGCTCTTGGATTCCTGGCCCTCAGAAACTATCAGGTAATAAATGTTCATTGTTTTAAGCTGCTAACTTTTAGAACAATATGTTACACAGTGATAGGTAACTAATACAGTATCTATTATAGGTTCCCAAATTTTTAATTGTCAGAACTTTTTGGTTTGAAAATTTTTGCCTGCAAGATATTTACAGTTATTAATTTTTAAAGTTAGTCACACATGTAGCTGTCAATCAGAATTTCTTATCATGGGTGATAAGTAATGATATCAGACTAAAATAATTTAATTCCAGTCAAAAGCAAAAACTAACAAAAACAGACCAAAAAATATCCCTTGATATTTTATGGGACATTTATGGGACATTTGGCACTATCTGAAGATATTTTTGGTTGTCACAACTTGGGACCACTGGTTCTAGGGTATAGTTCCAACTTGTATTTTCTACAACCTAAAATCTAATTAGTTCTATTTTAAGAGACTTAACATTCATTGAATTGAACCCAATCCATTTTGAGGAAGACACAGTCAAGTTACAGTCACAGAAGTTGCTACCACTGCCTAAATTAGAACTGTCACTCACTATATTCCAACAAGAAGTTATTCCTTCCTATAAAGCAGATGGGCATGATTTAAAAAAAAAAAAAAAGGAAGTAGTTGTCATTTTACATCAAAACTAAAGCCAAAGAATCATTTCTAAAGCTTGAAACTTTCCTTCAAGAAAGTACAATATGAATTTTTTAAAAAAATTTTATAAAAATTTTAATGTAGGGTCACCAGATTGGCTCAGTCAGAGGAGTCATGCCTCTTGATCTCAGGGTCATGAGTGGGAGCCCAGTGTTGGGTGTGGAAGTTACTTAAAATAAATAGATAAACTTAAAAAAATAAAATCTTAATATAGAAACATAAGGAAAGAAAATAATCAAGAAAATATAAAGATCAGAAAATTTTACTTTGGTTCTATCAATAAAATTAACAAAAGATTATCACAGGTTGAAATTTTACTTTAAAAAGTCTGACTAATGAATATTTTTATAGTTCCTTTTTAGTTTGTTTTTAATACAACGCTTTCATGTCTTTTGAATAGTTAGCAATGAAACAGACCAGTGTTGTTACATGTCCAAATCTAAGGATTTGTCCTTATTATATGGCTGATTTTAACACTTATCATTAATTTTTAAAATATGTTATCAAACACTTGGTAAATCCACATGAACATGAGACATTTAGAATCTGGTGATAAAGTTGCCTGAAACAAAATCAATACCAGTAATAGGCCACAACCGTGGTTTAAGGGGTACCTACATTTTATCTGAATGTTTAGGCCTAGGGATAAATTAGGTAGCAACTGCTGCTCCTGATACTAGAACTTAAGTACTTCTACTTAGTTCATTGCCCTTTGCAGGCCGCAATTGTTCCTAAGAACTCCAGAACTGACTTGTCTGCTGTCAAAGGTAGGTAACAGACATAGCCTCAGAAGACACATTAAAAGTTCTTTTTAAAGTGCTTTTCTAGGGTGCCTGGGTGGCTCAGTGGGTTGAGCCTCTGCCTTCGGCTCAGGTCATGATCTCAGGGTCCTGGGATTGAGCCCCACATTAGGGGCTCAATCTCTCTGCCTGCCTACTAGTGATCTCTCTCTCTCGGTCAAATAAATGAATAAAATCTTTCTAAAATAATAATAATAAAGTGCTTTTCTAAAGGCTATGAACAGAAGGAAAAAAATAATGAAACAAATGGCTCAACAGTACTATGAGAGAAGACAAAAGAACTTGTGGACTAGTTGCAAGAGTTAGTTTTAACACTGATATAAAGAGAATGTGATAAATATACAAATGATTTTTTAAAATGAAATTTCAAAAACCTATACTTCTAAGTTGCTTTGTTTGAAACACAATTTCTTAAAAACAATCCATGACCCTACTGAATACTACCTAGATCAAAGTATATAAATACCGACCTCACTTACTGCTGTCCAAATCCCAATGGCCAGTGTCATATGGTTCCCATGGTTCCACCCTCTCGTGTCAGCCTTAGTAAGCTGTCTTTCTACATGTCAGGTACTAGAAAACCCAAATATGGAGTCTGTGGACACCTGTGAACCTCTGTAAATTTTATGTAAAGTTGGTGTGTTATGTTTGTGTGTGTGTATACTAGGGAAGGGGGTCTACGTTTCATCAGATTCTCAGAGAAAACTATGATTAGAGTTGTCCATATAATTTATCTTCCAAATTGGGACACCCGAGAGGAAAAAACTGATCCCAGGACAATAGACATAAATGGGACTGTCTTGTGTACCAGGGATGTATATTCACGCTACCAATAGATAAATGTTTTAACAGAAAACATAGGACCTATCTCTGGGTCAGTTCTGCAGATTTATTTAATGCATTATTGTACATTGGGTATTAAATGCTATATTATACAAAATAGTCTTTTATTTCTTCCCTACTTGGGTTTTCTCTAAATTTTATTTTATTTTAGTATATGTGCTGCCGAAGCGAACACTAAATTTTATTTTATTTTAAATTACCTGTTACCATGTTGTTCACAGGATAATTCTGAAGAGGGAAGTACATCTGCTTTTCTGTAACCGGAGTCCTTATGAAATGCTTTTCTGTGCTATAAAATCAAACATACAGAAAGTCTTATTTATATTTGTTTTTCCCTGAGAAATTATTCCAGGCAATGTATATACAGTAATCTATTTGTTTTTGAGCAGACTTCAATCTTATTGGGTGAAAATGTTGTGTGGACTTCTTTTGTGCTTCTAAGTAATACAAGTTCCCATATAGATATTTTCGGCATTCTTGGCCACTTCACAAAACATATTTTTTGTGTATATAGAGGCATAAGTCTTTTTTTCAGTATTCTTAAAAGCAAAATAATTCAATAATACTTTATAATTAGATTTTATATATATATATAATCTTAAATATGCCAAAGAAAGTATAGTGGGGTCTCTTTGAAATAGTCACAGCATTTTTTGTTATTCAGTGTTTAAATAATTGGAACTCTATTAACTAGTACTTCAATGCTTTAAATAAAAAATGAAATTTGGGGAAATCATGAGGTACACTAAAATTCTGAAGTGACTTCCGAGTTAAAAAGAAAAAAAGTTAAAGTATTCTGAGTGTGGTTGTGTAGTATAATTAATTATATTCTCACTTTTAAGAGCTAAGTAGTTTTCAACTAAAATATTCTGTTTTCTAACTGTGCCAAGTAATAATGTTTACTGTATTTAGACTACATATGACCAATAGATAATACAGTTTTATGAAAATTAAAACCTCAATAATAAAGTTGGGGTCATCCTTAATTTATTATTTTCCTTAAAAAATCCAAAATTATACTTAGTGAAAGTAAAGCTTTATTTTCAAATTGTTTAAAAATTAGATTTCATCTGAACTCTTTTTTTTAAAAGATTTTAGTTGAGAGCAAGTGAGAGAGAGAGAGAGAGAGCATGAGCAGGGGAAGGGGCAGAGTGAGAAGCAGAATTCCTAATGAGCCAGGAGCCTGATGTGGGACTTGATCCCAAGATTTGGGATCATGACCTAAGCCAAAGGCAGATGCTTAACCGACTGAGCCACCCAGGTGCCCTGAACTCCTACAAAAGAAATGACAGCTCAGTTAGGATAAGATCCTTCAAATAAAGCAAAATAATGTTCCCAGAAGAGTCAGGGACTATAAAAGGATAAGCATTATTATTATTTAGTATGGCTTTAAAATTTCTGGCTAAGCAATGAGATGGGGGAGGGTAGAGAAGGAAATGGAAAAGATACCTAGTAAAAAGGAAGAAGCAATCTTTCATATTAACAAATGATATAATTGTGCATCCTGAAAAGCCAAGAGAATCACTGAAATATTTCTAGAATCTTAGAGATTCCAAGTGGGTAGTTATAAGACAAATATCCCCAAATCAATAACTTCCCTATATAATAGCAATAACTAATAAAAAATAAAATGGAAAAAATGATCCCATCCACAACAGCAACAAAATTCATAAAAATCTAGAAATAGCCATAACAAGATATTTGTCATTCTATATGCAGAAAAATGGGGAACTTTGTTGAAATATAGAAAAGGAAAATAAAGAAAAACAAAAAACATTCTCCTGCAGAGGAATATTGAAAATTATAAAATTATCAGTTCTTCTTAAAATTTAACATAATTCTTGGGATGCCTGGGTGGCTCAGTGGGTTAAAGCCTCTGCCTTCGGCTCAGGTCATGATCTGGGAGTTCTGTGATAGAGCCCTGCATGGCTTCCGGCTCTCTGCTCAGCAGGAAGTCTGCTTCCTCCCCTCTCTCTGCCTGCCTCTCTGCCTAGTTATGATCTCTCTCAGTCAAGTAAATAAAATCTTTTTAAAAAATTTTAACATAATTCTCAATAGGGATTTTATAGGTTAAGAAAAGAATAATTCTAAAATTTACCTGAGCAACAATATGTTAGAATATCTAATAAGAGGCAGACCAAATTTATAATAGAATGGAAAAAAAAAACCTAGCAATAATCTTAAAAGACATATAAAATTTATATGAAGAAAATATGAAAATGTTCCTCAAGGGCCACAAAAGAAAATTCGAACAAGTGGGGAAAAAAATACCATTTTCTCAGATAAGAAGATTCAGTATCAGAGATAGTCTCCCTAAGTTAACCTATATATGTTTTGTAATGTTACTAGAAGTAACAACAGTAATTTAAAAAAAAAAATTTTTTTTTAGGGGTGCCTGGGTGTCTCAGTGGGTTAAAGCCTCTGCCTTCGGCTGGGGTGGTGATCCCAGCGTCCTGGGATCGAGCCCCGCATCGGGCTCTCTGCTCTGCGGACAGCCTGCTTCCTCCTCTCTCTCTCTGCCTACTTGTGATCTCTGTCTGTCGGATAAATAAATAAAACAAATATTAATAAATAAATAATTAATTATAATTAATAAATTATTTTATATAATTTATGTTCACATATAAATATATGTTTATATATTAAATTATTATAAATTATATATTTATTTTAATTTAATTTAATAATAATTTATTATAAATTATATTAAATTATTATAAATTATATATTTAATATATTAAATATATTTATATAAAATATATATTTATATAAAATAAACAAATTATTAATTATAATTAATAAATAAATAATATTTTATTTATTTATTTGACAGAGATCACAAGTAGGCAGAGAGGCAGGGGAGGAAGCAGGCTCCTCGCCGAGCAGAGAGCCTGATGTGGGGCTCGATCCGAGGACCCTGAGATCATGACCTGAGCTGAAGGCAGAGGCTTAACCCACTGAGCCACCCAGGCACCCCACAACAGTAACTTTTTAAAAATACATGAACAAGGTGGCTCTAAAATTCAGACAGAAAAACAAACCAGAAAGAATAACTAAGAAAATTTGAAAAAGAGTAAAGAGGAAAACTAGCACTAGATATTAAATCGTACTATAAAGAACTAAAACAGAGTCATTTGTATGACAATGAATGGAGTATAAAAATATAAAATGCAGAAATAGACCCAAATACTTATAGGGCTCTAACCCTATGATAAAGGTGGCATTTTAAGGCAGGTTAGGGGAGGAGAAGATAAATTATTTAATCAACAGCCGTAAGTAGTTAGCTATCTGGAGGAAAGAAAAAAAAAGTGGATCCCCACCTCACTTATTACACAAAGATATATTCCAAATGTGCTACAATTTAAATTAAAAAATAAATAATTAAGAAGAAACCAAAGCAAAAAAAATAATAATAATCTTAAGAGTAGGAACACTTCCCTAAGGGCAACACAAAACCTGAAAGCCATTAAAAAAAAAACGTTAATAAGCATGAATGTGTATAGTAAAATATATTTGCATGACAAACCCAGCATTTTTAAAAAGATTATTTATTTATTTATTTGACAGAGAGATCATAAGTAGGCAGAGGGGCAGGCAGAGAAAGAACGGGAAGCAGGCTCCCCGCTGAGCAGAGAGCCCGATGCGGGGTTTGATCTCAGGACCCTGAGATCATGACCTGAGCTGAAGGCAGAAGCTTAACCCACTGAACCACCCAGGCGCCCCAAACCCAGCATTTTTTAAAGTCAAAAGATAATAGGCTAAGGATTAATTCTAAGTTATTTCACAATGAAGCAATTCTCCTAAAATGTAAAGTGTTCTTATCAAAAAATAAAAACAAAACTCAATCAATAGAAAAATGTGCAAAGGATATGAACAAACAGTTCACAGAAACGAAGATACAAGTGGTTCTCAAACACCTGAAGACACACAACCTCGTTCATAATAATAATTCAAACAAAACAAGACTAAGATACCATTTTATACCTATTAGATTAACAAAGACCAAAATATATGATAGTATTCTGTGTTGGGGAAGATACCGTGAAATAAGATGACTAACCATCCCAGTTTACCCTAGATTAAGGGATTTCTCAGGACATGGGACTTTTCAGTGTTAAAATCAGGACGTTCTAAGCAAACCTGGATGTTTGGTTCCCCTAGCTGGAAAAGGCACTTTTATACACAACCAGTAGGAGCATAAATTGATTTAACTTGTATGGAAGGCAATTTGGTAAGACTCATCAAGGATACAAGTCTACATGCCTCTTGACCTCCTAAGAATTACCCTACAGACAATCACACACTTAAAAAATTACATTACATAATCAGTCACTGAAGCATTGTTTTAAACAGCAAATTAAAAATTACCTGAAAGTCCATTAAAATAAGCAACCAGAGGGGCACCTGGGCGGCTCAGTGGGTTAAGCCTCTGCCTTTGTTCAGGTCATGATCTCAGGGTCCTGAGGTATAGCCCTGCATCAGGCTCTCTGCCCAGCAGGGAGCCTGCTTCCCCCACCCCCCACCCTCTGCCTCCCTCTCTGCCTACTTGTGATCTCTTTCTGTCAAATAAATAAATAAAATCTTTCAAAAAATAAGCAACTAGTTAAGTAAATTATGATAAATCCACATAGTGGAACACTATAAAAATGAAAAAGCTCTTTATGTAATAATACGGAGTGATCTCCAAGGTAAATTAATGAGTGAAAAAAGGCAAGGGACTGAACAGGGCTTATAGTCTGTCACCATTTGTAAGAAAAAAGAGAAATGAAAATACTTACATGAATTTGCTAGTATACGCACATATAAGAAATGATATTGGTTGTTTCTGGGAGGAAAACTGGCTCACTAGGGACCAGTATTTTCATAATGTCCCCCTTTGTATGTGTTGGATTTTGATTAATTAAAATTTGAAAATGAAAAATAATATGTAGGCATGAAGAACTAAAGATTTTTAAAAGGAGAGTAATGGGGGTGCCTGGGTGGCTCAGTGGGTTAAAGCCTCTGCCTTCAGCTCAAGTCACAATCTCCGGGTCCTGGGATCAAGCATCTCAGGGGCCTGGGATCAAGCCCCCAATCGAGCTCCCTGCTAAGCAGGGAGCTTCCCCCTCTCTCTCTGCCTGCCTCTCTGCCTACTTGTGATCTCTGTCTGTCAAATAAGTAAATAAAATCTTTAAAAAATAAAAAAATAAAAGGAGAGTAATGAGTTTGAGACTTGCCTTGTCAGGTATTAAAATACATAAATGAAGTTATATAATTTAAAAAGAATAGTGTATTGATACAGAAATAGATCCATAGATTAATGGAATAAAACAAATAGTCTAAAAATAGATCTCCATATACATAAAAAATGACAAAGGGAAATTACATATCAGTCAGAAATAGATTTATTATTCA
Source organism: Taxidea taxus jeffersonii (assembly GCA_003697995.1). Classification (NCBI taxonomy): domain Eukaryota; kingdom Metazoa; phylum Chordata; class Mammalia; order Carnivora; family Mustelidae; genus Taxidea; species Taxidea taxus. The sequence continues at coordinate 53,021 of RCUC01154596.1, forward strand.
AAAAGCCAGTGGAAATTTCTTATTTGCAAAACAAAATCAATTTAGATCTTCACCTATTACCATACACCAAAATAGGTATCTCCAAAATTTAAAACTGATTTGATGTCTGAAAGGGAAAGAACTTTTCTGAACAGAAAAGCAATAGAAGAAATTATAAAGGAAAAGTAAGAAATTTAATGATGCAGAAATTTAAAACATATCTTTAAACAGTATAAGCCGGAAAACAAATTGAGGACATAATGTGACAAATTGGCAAAAGGTTAATATAGCTATTATATAAATATGCCAGACAAGTTGATAAGACAAATAATAAGACCCCCAATAAAAAGGGGAGAAAGGATAAAAATCACAGAAAAGAAATATAAAATTCTAATGAATTAAAAAAGTTTCAAAGCCATTAGTAATCAAAGAAAAATGCACATTAAAACAAGATGTATTTGTATAAAACTAGTAAGAAATGTTCTAATGTTGATGGTGGTTATCTCTAAGTGGTGGAGTTGCTTATAATTTAAAATTTCTTTTTTTCTATTTTGAAAAATTACATGCATTTTATTTATAACAGAATAATTAAATTCATGCAATTTTCAGAAGATTTGGGGAACATATTAGAAAGCAGGAAAAGCATTGTAATTAAGAGTTTGGATTCTGGATCAGCTAGACTTAACTTCAAATTCAGCTTCACTATGTTAAGTAACATTGGGTGACATTTAGCACTCTGAACCTGTTTCTTCAATTGTGAAATGGGGCTGATAGCATTTATCTCTTACAAAGTTATGAGAATCAAATGAACTGATAAGCTCACAAGTGTCGTATATTTAGCAAGTGTTTAATAACTGGTTCATTACCTACTGTTCAATACCATTAGTAGTATGCCAACAAAACAAATGTTTCCTTAGTAAGGGCAAAGTATATTTTATCTATGTTCACACTGCACCCTCTGGTGGTTCTATAAAGTAAAGGCTCTAGGTTAGACACCTACTAAGGTATCTATTCATATCCTTTTTCTATTGTTATTGTTATTATTATTGGATTGGACATACTTCCCCCAAATTTAGTAAGTCCCCTTTGTATCCTAAACTAGTTTTTGTTAGGTGTTTTTCCACGTGCATATTTTTCTTTTGAATTAGTTTATGGTGTTTTTATTGCCATGTACAAGTTTAAAATATTTTTGATAGTCACACTTACCAATCTTTTCCTTGGTGGTTTCCGTGCTTTGCAGGACAACTATTTCCTAAAGAACTTATGTATCTGATATCTTTCCTAGTCAAGTGAATCACTGGGAGTTACTTTTTATTTTCTATTTCCCAGCCTTCTCTTACAAGGTCATTTAGGATTATTATTCTTTCCTCTATTAATCCCTTAAGAATATCTTCATGGTCTTACCTCTTCTATTCTTATTTTCCTTCCTCTCTTTACCAGTTTCTTATCTCAAAAAAAGTTTGCTATGTTCAAAGGAGTAAGTTCAAAGGAGTGCTTATACATAGAGATCCCAAGATTTAAAATATGGATTCTCTAACTTAAGTGGTGGAATATCTAGAAGTCACAGGACCATGAAAGAATAGTTTACTAAACTTAATTAAATACACAATTTTGTGTAAATTAGATGACAACTAACTTCAAATTATAACAACCAAATAGTAGGTACAAAAGATATAAGTAAAAAAAAAGAAGAAAAACTTAAAGTTGAAGAAACTATATAAAGTAAACCCATTAATTTTTTTTTCCTTGGATGACTGGAGGTTTATTTAACACTGGTGGACTCAGAGGAGACTGTTCTCCAAAGGTCTGAGCCAACCCTTTAATTTTTATATTGAAAAGAGACACTACTATTTGATCATTTTTATTTCTGCAGCTAAATGCCAGACCTTCGAATAGCCAGTAATTTCTATCAGTATTTGAAAACCATGGAACCAGAAAATATGGAATTCGGACTGGATAATGAATAAGACTGAAACAAAGGGGGCCTCTCAGAGATTGGCTCCAACATAATGGTAAATTCATGATTGTCTGTCTTTTTAAAGTTAATTTCTTAAACCAAAGTAACTACATTACAAACAATTTAGAAAGGAAAGGGGAAAATCACTCAAAACTTCTAATCCTAATAAAATTACTGCTCATATTTTATGTATCTCCTTATTTAAAAAATAATGTAACAGTAATACAATATACATAAATTCTTATTTTTTCTTTTGCAAGGATAGTCCATCATAGTGGTTGGTTCTGGAATTACACTGACCCAGTTCAAATCCAACTTCTCCCCACTTAATAATATAAGTTTGTATGACTTTTGGCAAATTAATCTGTCTAATCCTAGATCTCTTTTGCTGTAAGATGGCAGTGGTGATAATGATAATATCAATTGTGTAAGAAGACTGTGAAATTAAATGAGATAAACACAGTTAGTGTTCGAAGATCCCTACATTGAATTGAATATCAAAGAAATGTATGAATTCAATACCTTTTGGATAGTTCTTTTTCCTGATCTGTGGCTAGTTCACTGCTTTCCCTAAGGGCTTTTATTTCATTTGGTATTACTTCATCATGCTGTGGATAGCAAAAAAAGTCACGTTTTAAAAAATGAGCACACCAACGATCCAATCAAATGGTTTTTATAAAAGCAAAAAAGTAAATTGACAATATATATCAAGAGTCATAAAAATATTTATACACTTAGGCACATTCAATCTAGTTCATTGACGAAAACTTACAAAACTTTGCACACACACACACACAATTATACTATCTGTTTTTAGGGCTATGTAGTGAAGACTATGTATTTTTAAAATATCAGGTCTGGTTGTATTAGATCATAAAACTTAAACTAATTTTATTCTCTCTTCAATTTTTGACATTTTCCCTAATGTGGCCATATTACTTTTTAGTTTTTAAAAGATAAGGAAACATGGGGCGCGTGGGTGGCTCAGTGAGTTAAAGCCTCTGCCTTCGGCTCAGGTCATGATCCCGGGGTCCTGGGATCAAGCCCTGCATCGGGCTCTCTGCTCAGTAGGGAGCCTGCTTCCTCCTCTCTCTCTCTGCCTGCCTCTCTGCCTACTTGTGATCTCTGTCTGTCAAATAAATAAATTTTAAAAAATAAATAAATAAAAGATAAGGAAACAAAAAAATGTTTATTAATTTAAATTGTCTTAAAATCCTTGACTTGAAAATTCCCAGACTCCCTTGGCTTACAAATCAAAAGTATGAAGTCAGCTGAACAAATCATATTTCCCCTCCAAAATTAAAATGGAGGGGCACCTGGGTGGCTCAGTTGTTATGTGTCTGCCTTAGGCCCAGGTCATGATCTCAGGGTCCTGGGATGGAGCCCCATGTCAGACTCTGCTCTGTAGGGAGTCTGCTTCTCCCTCTCACTCTCACTCATCCTCTCTGCTCTCTCTTCTCTCTGCTCTTCCTCTCTCTCTCTCAAATAAATACATAAAATTTTTTAAAATTTAAAATTGAAATAAAATTTAAAATTTTTTAAAAATTAAAAATTAAAGAAAATTTTAAATTTAAAAAAACCCACAAAATTAAAATGGAGTCTTAGGCTATGGAGTTAAGAAAGAGTAAAATGTGTATAAAGCTTTTCAAAAAGATTATGTGAAAGTGACTCAGGTACTGGTACCTGTCACATAATATAATTACTTAATATGCCATTAGGAAAGTTCTCTGTTTAGATCACAAATCCACTCCAAACAATAATAATGTTCCTCAAATTACTTACCAGATTTACCCTTGTTGTTGCCATTCAATGAAGTCCTTTCTACTTATATATTCTATGGTTACATTATTATAATTGGCTAATATCAATCAATATTTTGAAAGAACTAACAAAATCATTTATCATAAAATCATATAATTTCTAGAGTCAGTCATCACTACAGGCATGTTCTACTAATTTTTTTTCCTGTCTTTTTTTAAAAATTAACATATAATGTATTATTTGCCCCAGAAGTACAGGTCTGTGAATCATCAGGCTTACTCTATTAATTTTTTTCAAAGAAAAAATAATGGATTGGGTTGGAGCTGAGAAAATTTGATTCTATTTTGCTAATGTCTAGTATGTGAACTAAAATAGGTTTTTTAGGTGCGCCTGGGCGGCTCAGTGGGTTAAAGCCTCTGCCTTCGGCTCAGGTCATGATCCCAGGGTCCTGGGATTGGGCCCCAGTCGGGCTTTCTGCTCAGCAGAAAGCCTGCTTCCCTTCCTCTCTCTCTCTGCCTGCCTCTTTGCCTGCTTGTGATTTCTGTCTGTCAAATAAATAAATAAAATCTTAAAAAAAAAATTAAAAAAAAATAAAAATAAATAAAATAGGTTTTTTACCTTCTCTTTACCTTGGTTCTCTCATTTTCAGAACTGAGTGATTAATTAATGGGTTTTAAGGAGCTTTTTAGCTCTAAAGTTCTGCATACTCAATAATTATTATTAAATAACAACCATTCAGTCACCACTCACATTCCTGAAAACACTATCACAAGCCAAGGATTAGATATGGTCCTTAGTACAACACAGCCAAAGATACTAAAACAACTATGATTTTCAGATGATGATAACTTGGGGGGGGGGGAACTAATGAAAGAAATACAAAATGTATAGGTTAGGGCGCCTGGGTGGCTCAGTCTTTAAGCGTCTGCCTTCGGCTGGGGTCATGATCCCCAGGTCCTGGGATGGAGACTCACATCAGGCTCTCTGCTCGGCAGGGAGCCTGCTTCCTCCTCTCTCTCTGCCTGCCTCTCTGCCTACTTGTGATCTCTGTCTGTCAAATAAATAAATAGTATCTTTTTTTTTTTAATGTATAAGTTAATTGCTTGGCTTCAGACGTAGAAGATTTTCTCCCTAAGTGTTTATTCTGAAAAATTTCAAACTCTGAAATGTTAGAGAATAATACAGTAAGTACTATATAGCTTTTACCTGATTCTTAATGTGTCAATATTTTTATCACTCTGCATGCATGCCTTCTCTTATTTTTTATTTTTTGCTGGACCATTTGAAAAGATTTGCAGATATTATGACATTTTACTCCTTAATCTTTAGCTTGCATTTCCTTTCTTTCTTTTTTTTTTTTTTTAGGGAGAGACAGTGAAAGAGGGAACACAGGCAGGAGGAGTGGGAAAGTCAGAAGCTGGCTCCCCGCCCCTCCCAGCAGGGAGCCTGATGCGGGGGGCTCGATCCCAGAACCCTGGGATCGTGACCTGAGCCGAAGGCAGACGCTTAAAGACTGAGCCACCCAGGTGCCCCTAGCTTGCATTTTCTTTATAAAGCATCTTTTATCTTTATAATACTACTATCACAATTAAGAAAATTAACATTAATTCAATCTCACCTAATAATCCAAATTTAAATTTTCCCAATTGTTCTCAACATGTCTCTTTTACTTTCTATTTTTTTTTTTTTAAGATTTTATTTATTTATTTGACAGAGATCACAAGTAGGCAGAGAGGCAGAGAGAGAGGAGGAAGCAGGCTGTCCGCAGAGCAGAGAGCCCGATGCGGGGCTCGATCCCAGGTCCCTGGGATCATGACCCGAGCCGAAGGCAGCGGCCTTAACCCACTGAGCCACCCAGGTGCCCCTTTTACTTTCTATTTTAAAAATATCCAGAATCCTGGGGCACCTGGGTGGCTCAGTGGGTTAGGCCACTGCCTTTGGCTCAGGTCATGATCTCAGGGTCCTAGGATCGAGTCCCATATGGGGCTCTCTGCTCGGTGGGGAGCCTGCTTCCCCCTCTTTCTCTCTGCCTGCCTCTCTGCCTACTTGTGATCTCTCTATCTGTCAAATAAATAAATAAATAAATAATCCAGAATCCTATCAAGGTTTAATACATCATATTTGGTTGTTATGTCTCTTAATCTAGAACAGTATTCTTGCTTTTTTTGTTTTTTATGATATTGTTTTAAAGAGTCTAATGTGATATGTCTCACATCCTGGAACCATCTGGGTGTTAATTAGGTTAAACATTTTGAACAAAAACACTATATAGATAACACTGTATGCTTTCTACTATATCACATCCAGCTGAATGTAATGAGAGGCTATTCCAATACTGGTGATGCTAAATTTGACCAGATGGCTAAGATGGTGTCTGCCAGATCTCCCTACTGTGAAGGTACATTGCTTACCTTTGTAACTAATAAGTAACCTGTGGGGTGATAATTTGAGAACATGGTTTTAACACCCAATAATGACTCTGCCTAAATCAGTTATTTTACTGGGGGTGGTAAAATGGGGTTTTCTATTTAGCTGCTATTTTATAAGGAAAATTTCTCTACTCTACCTTTCCTTTCCTTCCTTCCAACCCTCCTTCTTGCCTTCCTTTCTTTCTTCTTCTTCTCATCTCTTTTCCTTCCTTTCTGCTGCTTTTTTGTTCTTTCTTTCTGCTTTTGGAGTATCACTATTGAATCGTGGATTCTTTTAAATTTAATGCATTATTCATTACTGTCATTCTTTTTGATGCTCAAATTATCTCAAATTTGGCTACTGCATAAAGATTTTGAAGTAAGTCAAAAGCATTGACAAATTTGAGGCAGAACAGCAGAAGCTATAAAACAGTCAATTTTCAGTGTTGTATACATTTATTGACGGGTATTATTCAAAACATTTAACAAATGACACAACACAGGAATTAGTAAATCAGAATCTATGCTGGCAGTAAAAAAAACTGGTAAATACTGTGAGCCTATTATTCCCCTAATTAATGATAGAAGCAAATTTTCAAGTTTTTCACATGAATAATTTTATTCATACAAAAATATCTCAAATTTGTCAGTGTATTAGTGTGAAAACAATGTCAGAGTACATAATGTTCAATAAAAGCATGCCCTTTAGATTCCATAACTGGGATTACTGGTGTTAACATGTCACAAATAAGCATTTTTCAGATTACATTGCTTTCAAAAATTTTTGAAACTGGAGATTCTAACCAAATACTTTAATTTACTCTTACCTTCTTTCTCTGAATATGTTGGTCTTGTTCCCAAATAAAACTACCAAGTTTTCTTCTTATTTCTGTGGTAAGAAAAACAAATCCAATACTATTTTTTTAAAGTAATTTTGTAGAATTTTCTGAAGTTTACCTGAAGTCTGAAATTTCTAGGCCAGTGTTATTCCACTTGCAACAAACTCACCTAAGATACTTGTTTAAAATGCAGATTCTTATTGAATCAGAAGATTGAGGAGCAGCTCAGGAATTTGCATTTTTGACAACCTCCCCAGATGATTCCAAAGCATTATGAAAATAACTATTATAAATTTTTTCTGCTGGAATTTATGCCTTCATTAGATATCTGTGTCTTTAGGTCAACCATCAAATTAAAATAGGCCAACCAGTCAAAATAATAAGCATAAAATTCCTAAATTTGTAGAGTAGAGGTCCTCAAGAATTCAGTAATTTGGTAAAAGAAAAGTGGAAGAGAAACATGTCTTGTGGGCATAGTAGCATAGGAATTCTAAAAATGCTCAGCATATCAAAGGAATATGTCATCATCCTTAATAATCTCAAAAGCTTCCACAGTAGCCCACTTGAGTACAAAAAGGTAACACTCCCCTTAGACCTATGTTGTCCAATACAGTAACCACTGGGCTAGCTATATATGAGCACCATATTGAAATGTGGCTAGTCCAAAGTGAGATGTGCTATGAGTGTAAAATAAACACTAGATTTCAAAGTTTTAGCATCAAAAAAAGAATGTAAATATCTCAATAATTTTTAGGTTGGTTATATATTGAAATGACATTTTAGATATTTTAGGTTAAATAAACTATATTCTTAAAATTAATTTTACCTAGGGGTGCCTGGGTGGCTCAGTTGGTTATGTGTTCAACTCTTGATTTCGGCTTAGTCAGGTTATGATCTCAGGGTCATGAAATCAAGTGCGGAGTCTACTTAAGATTGTTTCCTTCTCCCTTTGCCCCTCCCATCCTGTGTGCTCTCTCTCTCTAAAAACAAACAAATCTTTAAAACATTAATTTCACCTATTTTTATCCACAGATTTCTTATTTATACTAGAAAATTTAAAATTAGTATGTGGTTCATATTTGCATATCACACTTCTACTAGACTCTACTGGTCTAGGTGGATAATAATGTGTACTTTTTATTCTCAAAAAGAGCATGTTTTCATTTAAAACAGCTCTTTTAATTTTTTATTTATTAATTTTATTTTTTTTAAGGTTTATTTCTTTATTTTAGAGAGAAAGAGAGAGCATGCATATGCTGTGGAGTGAGGGAGGAGCAGAGGGGGAGAGAGAGAGAGTCTTAAACAGAGTCTGCACTAAGTGTGGAGCCCCTAATGCAGGGCTTGAACTCACAACCCTGAGATCATGACCTGAGCGGAAATCAAGAGTCAAATGCTTAACCAACTGAGCCACCCAGGCACCTCAATGTATAAAGAATAATACAAATACACGGGTTCATTATTAAAATGAATCTTAAAATTTCATTATAATAATGAAGAGATTGAAAACTAGCAAATATTTATTAAATGTTCACATGTCAGACTACTTAACATATTATCTCATTTTATCCTCAAAACAACTTTTTAAAATTCACAAAACTAGTAAATATTGGATCCTCGCCAAGGAAAATTGGGAGGGCAAGATCTGCTTTTTGTCTTATTCACTACTGAATCCCTAGCACCTGGGTCGAAACCTGACACACAAGAATTTAGTGAATGTATGAATGAGCAATAAACAAAGCTAGAATGTACACCCAAGGCAATCTGATCCTAAGTCTATGACTTTCCACTTATATTAAATGATACAAAACACAAAAATCTCTTATTGAGAACAAAGATCAACCAAGTTGGGAGATGTAGGTGGATTTGGCTAATAGAGATTGCATAAATGATTTTTTGCTGACCTTCTTGCAAGCACGTGGGAGGAAGAATGAAATGACCTAAAGCCACCGAGTTTTTCATTTCAGCATTAGCTACTGCAGAGAGATAGTAGGCGTGAAAAACTGTAGCATTATCTTCTATGTAATCAAGGCTTTGATATATTCTAGGAGAAAGAAATGAAATATTTTGGGTTACAAGAGAAACAAGAATATATTCAACCTTTCAAAAGGAAGAATAACTGAGTGGAAGTAGGGATAATTATCTATAGGCAATCAGGACAGTGGGGAATAAGGGAATGGGGAAAGTGCTGCCAGGGTGGTGATTAGACCTCTGCTTTGTAATGCTAATGTGAAGGGGGATTGCAGGTGGGCAGATTGGTGGCAGAGTAACCTCTCTGAAAGCTAGTGTGATAGTCCAGCAAGAAGTAATGACTGTGTGTAGGAAGATAGTAGCAGTGAGCAAGAAGAACATTTACATGGGTACATGATACATGTATCCTGGCGTTTGGCCACCGACTGATTAATGGCGGTGGGGTGGTTATTTTTAAGAAACTACTAGCGTTTTAAGTTTGAGAACACAGGACCTGGTGCTGGTGTGAAGGGGCAATCAGAAGATTTGGTTGAAACATATTGAATGTGATGGCCTTCAAAGCACCACGTAGAGCTGTGGGAGAGACAGCTAGAAACACAAGACTGGAACTCGGGAAGACTCGTGGACCAGGTAAGAGGCCATGTCACTGTGGCAGAAAGGAGAAGAGAAAGGTTGTTTATGTCCCTCCCCCCTTCCCATCTAGGGCTGAAAACTTGCTCCTTTCCAGGCTATTCCTATCATCAATATTTCTTAGTGACCGCGACTTCCATCTTCAGCTCCTGGATCATCAGGACCCGAGAGGCAATGCCAGGTGGCCTTCAGGTACCTCTGCGTGTCTGGGTGGGAGGCATCACAGCTGAACAAGAAGTCGGCGTCCCTTGAGTCACTGATGGAGCCCCCTTCGGCCACTGTGGAGGCAAGAGCACAAGGTGAGCCTATCAAGTACCCTGGGACAAAAGCCCCACAGAGAACAGAGATGCTCTGCCCACCACCTCACCCGCACCTTCCACCCAGCTGCCTACCCCAGAACTGCCTCAGTTCTTGGCAGACGCTGCCACAGAACCAACCCCGCTGCCCTTGAAACATGGCGATCTGCCCTCCCCCGGGGGTGTGGGGGAGGGGTGCCTAATGGAGATCGCTAATTGGTCTGAGGTGCGAAGCGAAGCTCAATGATTGGTTCTCAGAGTAATGGGCGGGAAAAGCCCAAGGCTAAAGGAAGAGGGGTCTGGTCATTACTGGCGAGCCACCGAGGCCTGGAGTTGTGGAGAAGCGGCTCAGCAACCCCCCACCCCGCCCCCGGGAGGTGGCGGAGAAGGGTCAGTCATGCTTGTGAGCGTTAAACCTTCAGTGTTAAAGTTATCGTGCTGTTGTTACAGGCATAGCCACAGGTTCTGTGGCATCAGGTATTATTTTGAAGCCAAACTCATTTTATCATTTATAAACGTTTCAATTAGAATCTCTAAAAGATGACGACTTTTAGAAAGACAAAACCACAATACCATTATCACACTTAAAAATAATAATTCTTTAATATAGTCAAATTTCACCAGTGTTGAAATTTCTGTTTTTTTCAAAATTATGCTTTGTGCTTCGTTTCCACCACTCATCACCTACTCCCCTACGTCAGTTTTGATAAGCGGTATTTTTCTGGTGTTGGGTCCATTTAATTTAAAATTTTCAAAAATATTGATATATTGATATAAAGGTGACAAAACATTTTATTATCTTTTTAAATGTCTGCAGGCTCTGTAACAATGGTTCCTTTTTCATTTCTGCTATTGGTTATTTGCGCCATTTTATTTCTTGGTCTCACCACAGGTTTGTCAGTTTTATCAGTCTTCTCAAAGAACAAATGTCCAGCTTTGTTGATACTCTTTAATGTGTTTTCTATATCATTAATTTCTGTTCTTGTAAGCTCCTTGGTTTTAAATTGTTGTTCTATTAATTTCTTGAAAGAGATTAGTGATTTTCATTCTGTTTTCTAATATGTGCATATAAGGCTATAAATTTTCTTAAAATTGTGTTTACTTAAAAATTTCCAAACATGAGATTATGTAGTTAACTTGTTGTTAATGGTTTCTGTTTTAAATGCAGTAAGGTTAAAGAATATGGCCTGTATGGTTATAATCTTTTAAAATGGGTTGATATTTCCTTTATGATTGAATTATATGGTCAGTGTTCTCTGTGTGTTTGCGAAGAATATTCTGCAGCTGTTGGATATTCTGAGTGCTGGATGCAGGATTCTGCATAGTTATATGGTCAAGTTTGTTAATCATATTGTCAGGTTTTACTATCAGTTACTGAAAGAAGCATATTAAAATCTCCTTTGTGGATAAATTGATTTCTTGTTAATTTTTGCTTTATATATATTGAAATTATGTTGTTAGGTGCATGCTAATGTATACTTTCTACTTGACTGAACTATTAAGCACTTAAATATGAAAGGCAAACCTTTAAAACACAGGAATAAAACAGGGGAGAATACCTCTCAGGCCTCTGGGTAGAGAATAACATTTTAACAGGCACAAGTATTAACCAGTAGAAAATATTTGCACTCTGAATAACCAACAAAAGATTAATATCTAGAATACATAAATAACCCTGTTATTCTATACAGACTAATTTGAGCAATCCTTCCATATAGAACTCAGATTACAATTAAAGGCAGGAATCCTTCTAATGAGTATGAATCATAAAACACCAATATGAGACTTTCCTGCTAGAAATAGACTCTGAATGGTATTCACTAAGAATTATTATTAGAGCTATCTTATATATTGTTTTATCCCAGGCTATAGGAGACGAGTCTGCTAGTAACAAAAAAAAAGTAGAAGGTAAAGTCACTGTGTTAGGATTCAGAGAGGAGAACCTTAAAAGGAAATCAGTAAACCTTAAAAGGAATCAGTAAGAGCCAGACAACGCAATTGATAATATGAGCAAACACCTGAATAGACATTTCATAGAAGAAGAAATTTAAATGGCCAATAAACGTAAAAAAAGATGCTCAGCCATAGGGGTAATTAGGGAAATGCAAACTAAAGCTATGAGATACCATCATGTACCCACTTAACTGGTAATAATGGAATTGCTAAAAACATAGATTAATGGAAACTGTAGGAATGTAAATTGGCATAGTCACTTTGACCAACAATTTAGCATTACTTACTTAAAAATGTGCATACCCTACCGGCCAGCATTTATTAGATAGATACCTAGAGAAACTCTTGCTCTCCTTTACCAGTACATCTTGTACAATAATGTTATGGCAAAATTGTTGCTAAAGCAACAGCAACAACCAAAAATAAAACTAGAAACAAGTACTTATTTCTCAACAGTAGTTTGGATATTTAAACTGTTGTAGTTTCATAGAATGAAATACAACATAATTTTGAATTTCAAAAAAGCTAAGGAAGACATAGAACATGATTCCATTCATTTAAACTTCAAACAACAGGCATAAGGGGGGTTCCTGGCGGGCTCAGGGAACTCAGGAAGAGTATGTGACTCGAACTCAGGGTGGTGAGTTTGAGCCCACGTTGGGTGTAGAGATTACTTTGATAAATATTTTAATTAAAAAAAACAGGCATAATGAAATTTTCTTTTTAAGGATATATATATGTGAAAAAACAAATCAGTATGGTTGTTGGAAAAATATAACTATGAATTATTTTCAGAAAGGAAAAAAACAGGTACAAAATATAGAATAATGATTACTTCAGGGCTTAGAGAGGGACACTGGGGGCCTTAAAAGGTTTTGATGCTATCCTATTTGCAAAACTAGATGATCAATTAATGAGTATTTGTTTTTTGTATCATTCTCTAAATTGCATATATATATATATATATATACACACTCACACACACATATATATGTAACATATACATATGTATATAACATATATATGTTACATAACATATGTACATAACATGTATATGTTACATATATATGTAACATACTCTCTTGTGTATATTTTACAATTTAATTCTTAAAAATAATCAGGTAAACTTTGGAGGGTTTTATCTAAAGTAGTTAAGCATATCTCTGGCCTTGAATAAATCACTCTTACTCATCTGAAAAATAAATTTGTCCAGAGCATCTCTTTCCTAGGAAGTACTTGGTAATCCAGTATTTCTTTTTTTTCTCCTATATCTCACCTATGTTATACAACTGTGCAATGATATTGCCACTGCTCTTCTAAAGGTCAATTTTGTCACAGAAAAGTGCAGTCATTCTCCTTTTAAGTTTCTCCTCTCTGAATCCTAACACAGTGACTTTACCTTCTACTTTTTTTTTGTTACTAGCAGACTCGTCTCCTATAGCCTGGGATAAAACAATATATAAGATAGCTCTAATAATAATTGTTAGTGAATACCATTCGGAGTCTATTTCTAGCAGGAAAGTCTCATATTGGTGTTTTATGATTCATACTCATTAGAAGGATTCCTGCCTTTAATTGTAATCTGAGTTCTATATGGAAGGATTGCTCAAATTATTCTGTATAGAATAACCCATTATCATGGAAAACTGTGCGAAAATAAATTTGTGTTATCTATGATAAGACAAATGCTGGAAAGTTAAGATAGTATGTTAGAGAAAATATTAAGGTAGATACCTACAGATAGTGGAAAATATGTATACACCTGTGGTCTGTCCTTGTTCTCCTGGTGATTTGGAAAAAAAAAATTTATTTTTCCCTTTTTAAAAAGGGAATAATTGTGGTATTATTACATAATATTGTAATTGTATTACAATACAATTGTACCACTGTATTGTGGTATAATTTACATCCCATAAAATCTACCTGTTATAAGTTTATGGTTTACTAATTTCTAGTATATTTATATAGCTATGCAACCATCAACCACAAAAAAATTCATTTTTAAGAAATATATTTACCAATTCAGATTAGAATTTTTTATTCACTCCTATTCATCTTTCACTATCTCCAACTTAATCACAACCTTTCTTTAGAATTTTATCTTCCTATTTTGGTGAATATTAACCTCCCCTTTCTCTGAACTCTGTAGTACTTCTCTATCCCCAAAGACAGACTTTAGATATCGATTATCTAGAACTTTGTATATGACTTAATAGGTAGGAGTTAGGCCCTATTCTATTCCCCAAACTCTTTGTCATACTACTTGAAATTCTCTACCACAGTGCCTAAAATCCCATCATTAGAAATATTACTTATTGGGACGCCTGGGTGGCTCAGTTGGTTAAGCGGCTGCCTTCGGCTCAGGTCATGATCCCTCGTCCTGGGATTGAGTCCCACATAAGGCTCCTTGCTCGGCAGGGAGCCTGCTTCTCCCTCTGCCTCTGCCTACCACTCTGTCTGCCTGTGCTCACTCTCTCTCTCTCTCTGACAAATTAAAAAAAAAAAGTTATTACTTATTGAATATGGATTGTATGTTAGCTAGCAAGTAGTACCAGGTTGATGTTAAATTTTCTGAATTTGATAATTTAGTCCTGTGATTATGTAAGAGAGTATCTTGAGGGTACCTGGCTTGCTTAGTTAGTAGAGCAGGTGACTATTGATCTTGGGGTGGTGAGTTCAAGCCCTACTTTGGGTATAAAGCTTACTTAAAAAAAAAAGAGTCTCTTGGTTCTTAGGAGATACTCACTGAAGTATTTAGGAATAAGAATCATAATGCCTGTAACTTTAATCTGAAGTAGTTCAGCAAAAATAACATCCATACACTACACACACAAAATCATGTGAGGTAGATTTGGGGGAGAAAGAATAAGAAAATGTTGCAAAATGTTAATAACTGATGAATCTGAGTAAGGGAGTACAGAAGTGTTTATCGTACAAAATGCGTTTTTTTTCCTGTTAGTTAAAATTTTTTTTTTACAAAATATTAAAAAAAAAAGTTCCTTTAGTTCAGTAGCTTTCTGCCTACCCACACATTAAAATCACCTGAGAGCTCTTAGAATTACAAATGCCCAGGCCCCACCTGCTAGAGATTTTGATTTAAGTGTTCACAGGGATCCAAGCATCTGAATTTAAGTCTCTCCAAATGAGCCTTTTTTTCTTTTTATGTTTCTTTTACATGGATGTCTTTCAAAACATCTAGCAAGGTTTCAGGCACAAAATAAGTCCTTATTACATTCTAAATGAAGTGAAATTATTTATTTATTTATTTTAAGATACACAATTTGGGGCACCTGGGTGACTCATTCAGTTAAGCGGCTGCCTTCAGCTCAGGTCATGTCCTGGGGTCCTGGGATGGAACCCCTCATTGGGCTCCCTTCTCAGTCGGAAACCTGCCTCTCCCTTTGCCTCCCCACCGCCCCGCTTATACGTGTGCTCTCACTCTGTTTCAAACAAATAAATAGGGACGCCTGGGTGGCTCAGAGGGTTAAGTGTCTGCCTTCGGCTCAGATCCCAGGGTCCTGGGATCGAGTCCCGAATTGTGCTCCCTGCTCAGCGGAGAGTCTGCTACTCCCTCTCCCTCCACCTCTCCCCCTACTTGTGCATGCTCTCTCTCTCTCAAATGAATAAATAAAATATCTTAAAAAAATAAAATAAAAAAATTTAAAATTAAAAGAAAACAAATAAATAAAATCTTTTGAAAAAAAAATACACTATTTATGTATTTATTTATTTATTTAAGTAGGCTCCATGTCCAATGTGAGGCTGGAACTCACAGCCTCGAGATAAGACTTGCATGCTCTACTGACTGAACCAGCCAGGTTCCATGAATTTTTTAAATTTAAATATAAGTAGTTTTCTTTAAAAGTAGCCATAGTCATGTCATGGCTGTTTGCCCAACTCAGCAGCTATGAATATGTATGTATTGTAAATTCCAGCAGTACATATGCCACAGAATATTACTTGTGGTATGTGTGTATCCTTCCCATTATGATAGATAAGATAGGGGGCTTTTACCCTGCCAAAGAGCTGTGCTAATTGTTATCTTAAAGGGCCAGTGCTGTAGGTCTTAGGTAACCCCCCCCAACCCCTCCCAAAAACCCTATCAGATATAGAGAATGAAGCCCAGTTAGATGGGACTTTGAAGGAAAAGAAGGGGTAGTTTATCAAGGGTACTGCTGAGCTAAATGATTCTAAGAACTGTAGACAGAAGGAACATGCTGGAGGATGAGTGTACTGGAGAGGACAAGATAAAAAATACTGATATTTAAATTATAGGCAGGAATGATGAAAAAGACATAGTCAAAAGTGGACTGAAATACTTAAATACATTTGAGTACAGAAAAACAAGTACCTCCATAGACAAAGCAAGAAAAAGAGAGAGAGTCAGATTTGCTGGACTTTTGAGAGAATTCAAGACCAAATTATAAACTAACCCAGATGATTTCCTATTTTTTCTGTAAATCTCTGCAGCAAGTTCTAGAAAAGAAAGCTATTGCAAAATTTATATTAAAAGATAAAGGGGGGGTGCCTAGGTGGCTCAGTTGATTAAGCTTCTGCCTTCAGCTCAGGTCATGATCCTAGAGTCCTGGGATTGAGCCCCTCATTGGGCTCCCTGCTCAGCAGGGAGTCTGCTCTTCCCTCTTCTTCTGCTCCTGCTCCCCTCTCGTGCTCTCTGTTTCTCTCAAAATGAATAACTAAAATCTTTTAAAAATAAAAAATAGGAAGAAGAGTACACATCTAAAAATTTACCCATTAAGAGTCTTGTGCTAAGAATAACAGCAGCATAATAGAATTTCAGGGCACTTTTGGAAAGGGTTTCCAAGCATCACAAACTGAAGTTGCTCCAGTAACAAGAGCATGATGATCATTCTCATGAAGAGTGGCTCCTCTGTCACAGAGGACCCCAGAGAAGTGGAAGAACACCTTGAAAAGCTCTAGTGAAATGCATTTAAGACACTGAGAATGGAATTTAGTTTTGTGAATCCTTTCTTCATTATTCTAGAGTTCCTCATAAACTGGAAAGAGAAACAGTAAGACTGGTAAACTATTTTA
Source organism: Taxidea taxus jeffersonii (assembly GCA_003697995.1). Lineage (NCBI taxonomy): Eukaryota > Metazoa > Chordata > Mammalia > Carnivora > Mustelidae > Taxidea > Taxidea taxus. The sequence goes on from RCUC01154596.1 coordinate 69,864, forward strand.
ATACCTCTTTAATAACACTCTGAATACACAATAGTATGACTAATTACTGTGGATGTAAGATATGCAAGGGTTCTTTATTCTCTCCACCATCATTAAGACAAGGGCAGAAGTAGGGATAAAGTTTCTCCGTGAAATTATTAGTGAAGGTGTAAATGTGGGTCATGGTTTTAGCATTGTAGAAGGACACCTGCCCTCCTTCATAATCCAGATATATGCCGACCTTGTTGAGGTTGTTAGTCAGTTTCAGACTGCAAGATGGCAAATCCAGAGCCTTTAGATCAGTTTGGTTCCTTAGTCTTAAAAGCCAGAATCCTTGCTCAGGAGTCAGTGGACAGCTGCCCTTCCGAATGATGGATTCTCTGACAACTCCAACTGTCCATTTTGTCTTCTTCGCTACTTCTACTTCCCAGTACCACTTTCCAGATGTGAAGCCTTTTGAGCCCAGCACAGCCACACTTGAGTCAAACCTTTCTGGATCATCGGGCATTACCTGCTTAATGTCACCATGCCACACACTGGTTCGGTTTTTGGAGAGCATCAGATTTGGGTGAGCTGTTTTAGGGTCCAGAGTTAATGAAGATAGGCCTAGTAAGGAAAGAAAGCAGGGCATGGGAGAAAAAGGATGAATGCAAATTCCCATAGTTAAAGACCGTATTTACACGGAAATCACTACTTTATCATCCCATGCACGTATGCTGTTAGACAAGTAATTACTTAATACTTGTTTTATACCCATATGGCTATATTCTATACATTTTTAAATTAGTGATAAAAGTCTGATTTTATTCTAACACCTTTTTTTTTTTAAAGATTTTATTTATTTATTTTTCAGAGAGAGCGAGCACAGGCAGACAGAGTGGCAGGCAGAGGCAGAGAGAGAAGCAGGCTCCCTGCCGAGCAAGGAGCCCGATGCGGGACTCGATCTCAGGACGCTGGGATCATGACCTGAGCCGAAGGCAGCCACTCAACCAACTGAGCCACCCAGGCGTCCCAAAAATCTGATTTTATTCTGAAGAAATGTATGGTCCAACAAAGAAAACAATACAAATAATACTAATCTGTACTAAAAAAATTTAAGAAAATACAAATGTTGAAGGCATAAAAATAGGTAAGTTTGTCCTTGGAAAATTTTTTAAAGGCAATAAGTATTTCAGTTATGAGATGTATTCGGGATGCACTGGATAAACAGAGGCTAAAAGCAATGGGTTAAAAATAGTAGCTTATGTGAGGGGGAGGGTAAGGGCTTGCCCATTAGAGGCAGGTAATTCTGAGCTACCTGGGAGGGTTTAGAAGACAATGGTGAGAAATTTATATTTGGTTTAATAATAATGGGACTTTTGAGATGTGGAGTGGTTTATGCCACTGCTAATCAGAATGTGTGGTTACCAATCTGGGACAAAACAGTACAGAAATTAAAATTAAGCTCTTAGAATCTCTCCTTCCTTCCTTCCCTCCTCCTCCTCCTCCTCCTTCTTCTTCTTCTTCTTTTTTTTTTTTTTTGTTAAATATTTATTTACTTATTTTAGAGAGATAAAGAGAATGGGTGGGGAAGGGCAGAAGGAGAGAATCTCCAGCAGACTCAGTGAGGAGCCCAACCTGGGGCTGGATCTCATGACCCTGAGATCATGACCTGAGCCAAAATCAAGAGTCAAACACTTAACTGACTGAGCCACCCAGGTGCCCTGCTCTTAGAAACTTTCATAACAATCTGATAGAGTAATTTTATGTCAGTTGGTCTAATAATTAAACAACTGGGCATGCACTTTGTAATATTTTTTAATTCTACTTTTTCAGGTAATTAATTTGTATTGTCTTCTACAAATATATCAGTCCATGACAGGTTGAGATTTTAAAAACTGGTTATTCATCACAGGTTATTTGTCTAGCACTGATTTAGACAAATAAGTGGGCAGCAATGTAAAAATTTCTAAATGAAGAGATGTTGGAAGCATATCAGTAAAGAGATAACATAAATTTTAGGTGTAAGGTAACCAAACCTTGGCACAAAATTTGATAAAGGAAACAAACTATGTATTCACATGAGGGACACAGATACATATATGCATGCACTTGCCGTTGATGAATTTATTTATCTTGGAAGTGAGGTCAGTCCAGTCTAACTTTTTCTTCCCAGAGAAGCCAGAGTCTTTTGTATCATCCCAAGAAATTCTCTTCTAATATGAGACTTTGTGGAATCCTGACTTTTTCCATACAGGCTGAATCTTCCCTCCCTCACATATCGCCATTTGTCTTGTGTTGTTCCTCTTCCAGTGTGAGAAGTGAGATTTCTTTAGAAAGTTGTCAGACTCCTTACCAACCTTTTTAGAACTGCAGTCTGCTGTTGTCACCAAACCTCTCACACCTCCAGCTAACTCAGCCTGCCCTGGCTCCAAAGAGTCCTAGAAGTCAGCTTTCCCTCCCCTCTTTTCTTCTCATACCATATTCAGTCCAACAGTAAATTCTGTCAACTCCACCTTTAAAATATATCCTGAGCCCACTCAGAATACAGACAGATAACTTTCACAAATACTGCCAGCCTGGACTATTGCAGTAGCTTTTTAACTGTTCTGTTTCCACTCTTGTCCATCTGCATCCTATTCTGCCATATGAATGAGATCATCCAGTTCTACTCAACACAACTCTTAATGCTTTCCATCACACCCAAGATAAAATCTGGAGTCTTTACAGAGCAAACAGGACCTACATGATTTACCTACTTCTGTGACCTCATCTCCTAACACATACCTCCCTTATTTACTGTGATCCAATCACCTCTACCTTTTGGCTGTTTCTTGAATATACCAAACTCTTTCAGACTTGAGGGTCTTTACACTTTCTTTCCTTGTCCTCAAACACTCTTTCCCCATATGGTTCACTCCTTTACATTATTCCAGCCTTTGTTCATGCAAATTCAGTGAGATATAGTGATAGAATATAAATAGGTATAGCAGTGTTCACTATAAAATTCTTTAAAATTTTCTGTACATTTGGAAATGTCCATAATAAATACATAGGGAGGAATAAATACATAATAAAACATAGGGAGGGAGGAGTTAACTCCTCAAAGTTTTTTTCTGGCTAATGCCAAAAATAGTAATTTCATCTGTCCATCACTGTTTTACCCTTATCCTACTTTATTTTTTCTCATGAATACTTACTGAATATACCTTGCTTGATTTGTTTTAACAGTGGTTATCACTTTGTGAAATTATGAAATTATTTACTGTTTCAATGTCCATTTCTTCCACTAGAATGTAATCTCTGAGAGGGTGGGGACTTTATCTATTTTGTTTCCTCACATACCTTCAAAATTTGTAACTGTTCATCGTTCATTCAAGCATTCAAGAAACTATTTGTTCAAGCATTTAAGTAACTATTTGTTAAATAAATGAACTTCAGAATTCCATTTGAATTCTTGACATCCAGCTAATTCCATCATGCTTCATATTCCTGTTATGCTTGGCCAAAACCCATAATGTAGACCCTTCCAATGATTTAAACTTTAATGTACTCTTATCCCCATTATTCTGTTCTTTGGTTCCTCTACCTTCACCTATCCTCCTACTCCTCCCACCCATCCCTTTTCACTTTGCCCTGTAGAACTCCCTCTCTAAATAACTCTCCTGCATCCTCGCTTTACAGATTTCTCTCATCACCTTACCGTAACAGAAACCTGGCTGGTTCTTCTCCCAAAAATACAACTTGTTGGGGTGCCTGGGTGGCTCAGTGGGTTAAAGCCTCTGCCTTTGGCTCAGGCCCTGATCCCAGGGTTCTGGGATCGAGCCCCACATTGGGCTCTCTGCTCAGCAGGGAGCCTGCTTCCTCCTCTCTCTCCCTGCCTCTCTGCCTACTTGTGATTTGTCTGCCAGATAAATAAGTAAAAATCTTTGAAAAAAATACAACTTGAAAAGTTCATGAGACTATTCATTTTCTAATTTCAGAGCTACCACTGGCACATCTAGACCGCTACTCTAATCCCTATCCTCATGTAAAAATCACTCTTCTTTTGAGGCTCTTGTCATTCCATTTCATATTACCCTCTATCTCTATTTGATGTTATTATGTACAGACTTCCTCATTATAGTCTCTGCATTTTGGGTTAACTTTACTCCTCTACCCCAACTCCAGCCCATCATCCCAAGTGATTTCACTGTCTTTTGGATATAGCCATTTTTCCATTCTTGCATTCTTGATTTTACTGCTAGTGATTTTTTACTCCATTACATTTCAGCTATACATATTAATGACCACATTCTGGATCTTGTAGTCATTGGGAACTATTCATTCTCTAAAATCTTAAACTCAGATATCCCATCCTCTTATATTTTATTTTCTCACTTTCATCTTCCCTACAACCATTACTTGATTTTATTAACAACTCTAGTCTTTCATTTCTCGATATTATCCTAATCTGGCTGCTTCCTGGCTTAAAATCTTTCCCTAGGGACACCTGAGTGGCTCAGTGGGTTAAAGCCTCTGCCTTCAGCTTGGGTCATGATCCCAGGGTCCTGGGATCAAGCCCCACATCAGGCTCTCTGCTCATTGGGGAGTCTGCTTCCTCCTCTCTCTCTGCCTGCCTCTCTGCCTCCTTGTGACCTCTGTCTGTCAAATAAATAAATAAAATCCTGAAAACAAAATTCTTTCCCTAAACTACTTAGCATTGACAGTTATATTGCCAATAACCTTATCACTTTTATCCTTGTATCTGCAGCATCTGCCATGCAACTCTCCAACCCTGGATCTATCTAGCTATCAAAATTAACATGCTAATTCCTGACCATTGTAGGAGGAAAATCGCAAAATTGCACATGAAGATATTACTGCAGATTCATTATTTCCATTCTGTGCTTGACCATCAGCACTGCCTAGAACTCCTATATTTCCCAATCAAACACTTTCCAGTTCCTCACAACAGCAATTTCAGACCTGCAGCAACCTCCTCAAACCGCTATACCATCACTTACTTCCTTACTGCCAGGCAGATGACTTCATCTCCTGCTTCACAAAGAAAATATAGTACATCTTATAGGAATCCCTCAATTCTTCCCACTCATTCTGCAAGTTCCATCTGATAAAATTATTTATCCCTACTATTTTATCTTCTCTCCATTTTCAGAGGAAACTGAGGAAAGTCAATACTTCTGTCTGCTAGATCTCACTCTCTCTTCCATACTTCCACCAGTTATCCCGTCTTTTTAAAAATTTAATTTAATTTAATTTAATTTTTTCAGTGTTCCAAGAAGTTATCCCCTGTCTTATACCATTGGTTTCTGCCTTTCTATAGGCTATTTTCCTTCACTATGTTTTATTTTTTTTTTTAAGATTTTATTTATTTATTTGGCAGACAGAGATCACAAGTAAACAGAGAGGCAGGCAGAGAGAGAGGAAGGGAAGCAGGCTCCCTGCCGAGCAGAAAGCCTGATGTGGGGCTCGATCCCAGGACCCTGAGATCATGACCTGAGCCGAAGGCAGAGGCTTTAACCCACTGAGCCACCCAGGTGCCCCTCCTTCACTATGTTTTAAAAAGTTCTTTTTGGGGGCGCCTGCCTGGCTCAGTTGGAAGAGAGCACGTGACTCTTAATGTGGAGGTCATGGGTTCAGGCTCCACGTTGGGTGTAGAGATTACTTAAAATGTTTTAAAAAGTCTTTTGACTCTGTTACCACATTTACATCTTCCCTTTTAGTGAAGCTTCTCAAGCAAGTAACCTATTTACTTCACTACTTCTTCATTCCAAATCACTCTTGGACCCTTCATAATATAACTTAGACACAATCCACTCATTTAAAATTGCTGCACTGAAAGATAACCACACACACCAGTATACTCACAGTCCTAGCAGCCAAAGTATATGAATAATTTATACAACTTATACAACTGCATGAGAAAAGATATTTGCAAATGACATATCCTCTAAGGGGTTAATTTCCAAAATATATAAAGAACTTAGAAAACAACAAAAAAACAAATAATCCAATTTTAAAAAACAGGCAGAGGACCTGAATAGACATTTTTCCAAAGAAGACATACATATGGCCAACAGACACATGAAGAGATGCTCAACATCATTAAGCCTCAGAGAAATGCAAATTAAGACCACCTTACTCCTGTCAGAATGACTAGAATCAATAACATGAGAAATAACAAGTATTGGAAGATGCAGAGAAAGTGGAACCCTCATGTACTGTTGGTGGTAATGCAAATTGGTGCAGCCACTATAGAAAAGAGTATAGAGTTTCCTCAAAAAATTAAAAATAGAATTACCATATGATCCAGTAATTCCACTACTGGGTATTTCCCCAAAGAATATGAAAACACTAATTTGAAAAGATATATGCACCCATACGTTTATTGCAGCATTAGTTACAATAACCAAGATCTGGAACTAACCTAAGTGTCCATCGGTAGATGAATGGATAAAAATGAGGTGATATATATACAATGGGATATTACACAGCCATAAAAAAGAATGAAATCTTGCCATTTGTGGCAACATGGATGGATCTAGAGGATCTAATGCCAAGTGAAATAAGTTAGAGAAAAACACATATCATATGATATTTTCATACGTGGAATTTAAGAAACAAAACAAATGAACAAAGAAAAAGAGACTAAACTCCCCCTGCCCTTTTTATTTTTTTTTTAATTTATTTGTTAGAGAGAGAGAGCACAGGAAGAGAGGCAGAGACCCCCTGCCCTTTTTAAAAAGATTTTTTTTTTTTACTTTATTTAAGCTTTATTTAAACATATGATGTAACCCCACCACCCTCACCCAACCCCTCTTCCCCCCACCCCCCTCAGTTTGTTTTATGACATTAAGAGTCTCTTTTGGTTTTTCTCCCTCCCGATCCCATCTTCTTTCATTTTTACTTTTCCTACCACCTTAACTCCCACCCCCGTTGCATCTCCACTTCCTCATATCAGGGAGATCATGTGGTAGTTGTCTTTCTCCAATTGACTTATTTCGCTAAGCATAATACGCTCTAGTTCCATCCATGTCATCGCAAATGGTAAGATTTCATTTCTTTTGATGGCTGCATAGTATTCCATCGTATATATATACCACTTCTTCTTTATCCATTCATCTGTTGATGGGCATCTAGGTTCTTTCCATAACTTGGCTATTGTGGACATTGCTGCTATAAACATTCGGGTACACGTGCCCCTTTGGATCACTACGTTTGTATCTTTAGGATAGATACCCAGTAGTGCAATTGCTGGGTCATAAGGTAGCTCTATTTTCAATTTTTTGAGGAACCTCCATACTGTTTTCCAGAGTGGTTGCACCAGCTTGCATTCCCACCAACAGTGTAGCAGGGTTCCCCTTTCTCCGCATCCTCGCCAGCATCTGTCATTTCGTGACTTGTTCATTTTAGCCATTCTGACTGGTGTGAGGTGGTATCTCATTGTGGTTTTGATTTGTATTTCCCTGATGCCCAGTGATATGGAGCACTTTTTCATGTGTCTGTTGGCCATCTGGATGTCTTCTTTGCAGAAATGTCTGTTCATGTCCTCTGCCCATTTCTTGATTGGATTATTTGTTCTTTGGGTGTTGAGTTTGCTAAGCTCTTTGTAGATTTTAGATACTAGCCCTTTATCTGATATGTCATTTGCAAATATCTTTTCCCACTCTGTCAGTTGTCTTTTGGTTTTGTTGACTGTTTCCTTTGCTGTGCAAAAGCTTTTGATCTTGATGAAGTCCCAATAGTTCATTTTTTCCCTTGCTTCCCTTGCCTTTGGCGTTGTTCCTAGGAAGAAGTTGCTGCGGCTGAGGTCGAAGAGGTTGCTGCCTGTGTTCTCCTCAAGGATTTTGATGGATTCCTTTCTCAC
>RCUC01154597.1:0-56973 GCA_003697995.1 Taxidea taxus jeffersonii
TTTTTTTAATTTTGAAAATCCAGTAGGTAAAATTAATCATTTAATTTGCCTTTTATTCTGAATAAAGATGTGTAATTATCATATGGTTTTTGGTCACCTACATTTCTTTTTCTGTGAACTCTCAGTTAATATCCTTTTGTCCATTTCTTAATGGGTTATTCCTATTTATACCGTAAGGATTTCTCCCATCGTCAGTTATATGAGTAGTAGATAATTTTTACTAGTCTATCTTTTGTCTTTGCTTATGGTAGTTTTCCATTACATGAAGTAATTTTTGTTTTTTGTGTAGTTGGATTTATTCATCTTTTTATGGTATCTTGATTTCACTCAGGAAAGACTTCCTAACATATATGAAAAAAGATCATCTCATGTTTTCTTATAATACTTTTGTGTTTTATTTTTACATTGTAATTATTATTCTGAGTAGAATTTCTTTTAATGTAAGTGTAAATAGGGAACCCACACTTCTCTTCAAGTGTTCAGTCTGTTGTTCCAAATGGTCTTTTCCCTACTGATTTGAAATGACACCTGTTATATAGTACATTGCATGTCTATTTTTCTGTTTAAATTTTGTTCTGTTGATGTGACCTGTCATGAACTGTATCTCACCATTGTAATTATTGTGCTTTTAGAATATATTTTAGTATCTGGTAGGACTAGACCCTTTTCTCTGCCTTCTTTTTCCCCCTCCCCTAATTTCTCCTGGGTTTTCTGCTGCTATTTATATATATTTTTTTGAACATTAGAGTCAGCATGACAAATTTTGCACACACAAACCATACTAGTATTAATTGGTATCATTTAAATATATAGTTTATTTAAGGGAGAATGAACATCTTTATGAACTTGAGTCTTCCTGTCAAAGAATATGGTATGTTTTTTCTTTCCTTCAAGTCATTTATGTTATGCAGGAACATTTTAAAGTTTTCTTTATTTTAAAGCAGTAAAAAACTCCCCCTACCTCCTCCAAGTGGCTGGTCACTTCTACCAGGATCATCTATTAAATAATACATCCTATTACCTCATTTAGAGATTCTGGGTTTTTTTCCATTACAAAATTGCAACAATGACTTGGGTTCATTTCTATGCTCAGTTCTGTTCCCTGGATCTCCATCAACCAATATTATAAATACTGTTGTTGTTTTTTTAAATGAAGCTTTAATGTCTGTTAAGGTTAGTGTTCCTTCATTATTCTTTTAAACATTCAGTATATTAAAAGCTATTATAAAACTTCTAACACTACATTAAGGGCTCTCTCTCTCACACACACAAAGAAAGCTACAGACCTGCCTCACTTCAGGTATTAGTTATCTTATATAAAGTATTAACTAATGGATTCATAGTTTGTGAAAACATACATATGCACACTCCACAATCAAACTGCATTTATGCCAGTAATACAGTGGGTCATTTTAACTTCAGGGTATCAGTAACACACATATACACATATATTCTCTCAATCACTCACACAAAACACACAACCTTAGTAAAATATGAATAAAAAGCTATTTCTTGACATATTAAATAATAAATATCCCACACCAGAAACTTCAATCAGGCTTAATAATGAAAAATTCACACTCCATTCATGTTTCCATGTTATGAATAACAAGGAACAATCACTAATTTTTCTCATTTGTGTTGGTGTATAATACTAACGGACTTAAACAAGGGAAAGAAAATGAGTATAATAATGGAGAAGACAGATTATTATTAGCAAATTTTGGTTTCCTTTTTGTATATCCATTTCCATCTCCTAACTTCCCAATCATATCCTTCCCTCCAAAGTGTGGCCAGGGTTAATAGCATGTGATTAATTCTAGGCAGAAAAAGAGAAGAGGATAAAGGAAAAAGTATATTTACATATGTTTTTATCCATATTTCATTAGTATAAAATTATAATCAACATTTTCTTTTTAAAATATATTCTGACTCTACCATTATATTCCCTTTTTAAATCTGTATTTAATTTTCATCATTAAAATAATTGCATCTTCCAGTAATGACAGCATGATGAGGTTGGGTGATTCTCCTCCATAGAAAACAGGCACAAGAATGTTAGAGTAACTATAATAATATCAGTGAAGATATATTGTAAAACAAAGAGTGATACTAGAGACACAGAAGGACATTTCATAATTATAAAGAAATGAATACAGCAGGAGAGTATAAAAATTCTAAGTATATATAAATGTAAGAGAAACACAAAATATATGAAGGAAAAGCTAACAGAACTGAAAGGAGAAATACATAGTTCTACATTTAGAGTTGGAGATTTTAGTACCCTTCTCTCAACAGTTGTTAGAATAATAGGCAGAAAAACAAGATAAAGAAGACTTGAGTAAGGCAAATCAACCTAACATCTACAAACACAACTACAACTACTCAACACATTCAAAGTGGACTTGAAACATTCATCAAGATGAGCCATATATACTGACCCACAAACAAAATGTATTAATAAGTATGAGAAAATTGAAATTATGCAGTGTGTTCTGCAACCACAGGAATTAAATTAAAAATCAATGCCAGAAAAAAAAAAATCAATACAGAAAGAAATAAGGTAAATCCCCAAATATGTAGAAAATAAATAACACGTTTCTCAGTAACCCATAAATGAAAGAAGAATTCACAGGGTAAATTGGAAAATATTTTTACTGAATGAAAATAATACAACATATGAAAATATTCCATATATAGCTAAAGCAGTGCTAAGAAAGACATAGCTTTAAAGACCGATTTCTAAGAAGAAAGGCCTAAAATCAGTATCTGAGCTGCTGCTTTAAGATGCTAAAAAAGAGAAAGTAAATTAAATCCAAAGTAAATAAAAGAATCTAAATAATAAAGATCAGAGCAGAAATCAAGGAAATAGAAAATCAGTGAAATGAAAAGCTGGTTCTTTTAAAAAGTTCAATAAAATTGATAAATTTTAACTAGAATGATCAAGAAAAAGGATGCTAATTAACAACATTAAGAATGAAAGAATGGGGGCCCCTGGGTGGCTCAATGGATTAAGCCTCTGCCTTCAGCTCAGGTCATGATCTCAGGGTCCTGGGATCTAGCCCCACATACGGCTCTCTGCTCAGCAGGGAGCCTGCTTCCCCCTCTCTCTCTGCCTGCCTCTCTGCCTACTTGTGATCTCTCTGTCAAATAAATATATAAAATCTTTTAAAAAAATGAAAGAATGGATAGTATTAAAGATACTATAGATACTTAAAAATATAATAAAAGAATATCACAAACAAGTTTACAGTAACCAATTTGACAACTTAGATGAAGTGGACAAACTCCTTGAAAAATACAAATGACCAAAATGGACTCAAGAAGAAACAGAAAATCTAAAGTACCTTGGTGGTACAGTTGGTTAAGTGTCCAGCTCTTGGTTTCCATTTAGGTCATGATCTGAGGGTTCTGGGATCCAACCCTGCATTGGACTCTGCACTCAGCATGGAGTCAGCTTGGGATTCTCTTCTCCCTCGGCCCCTCTCCCCAACACTCACTTGCGTTCTCTCTCTAAAATAAGTAAATCTTTTTTTTTTTTTAAGAAAAAAAAGGAGAAATAGACTAATATAAAGAAATTCAATTAGTAATTTAACACCTTCTAATCCAGCCCCCAAAGGCATAGCTGCTAATTCTGCAAAAAACGAAGAAATTAAAAATACCAGTCCTACCCAGATTTTCAGAAAATGCAGTAGTAGAAAATGTAACACTGACATAAAATGTCATTTTATGAGGCCAGTATTACCCAGATGCCACAGCCAAATAAAGACATTGCAAGAAAAACAAAAAACTTGCAGATCATATTCCTCATGAACATAGACACAAAAACCCTTAACAAAATATTAACATATTAAATCTAGCAATATATAAAAAGGATAATATATCATAGTTACGTAGGATTTATCCCAGCAATGCAAGGTTGCTTTAACTTCCAAAAATCAACTCAATGTAATATACCATGCTACTAAAATAAAGTTGAAAAAAAATCATATGACCATCTCAGTAGATGCAGAAAAGTATTTGACGAAATTCAATACAAACTCAAAACACTCTCAGCAAACTAGGAATTGAAGGCAACTTCCTTAACCTGATAAAGGATCTTTATGAAAAAAAAAAACAAACAATTTACCCAGGCGCCTGGGTGGCTCAGTCAGTTAAGTGTCTGACTCTTGATTTCAGCTTAGGTCATGTTCTTGGTGTTGTGATATCAAACCTCACGTTGGGCTCTGTGCCCAGTAGGCAGTCTGCTTGAGATTTTCTCTTTCCCTCCCTCTCTCCCTCTTTCCCACCCCAACTCTTGTGCATGCTCGCTTACTTTCTAAAATAAAATAAATCTTAAAACAAAAAAATTCTCTCTCTCCCTCTGCCCCTCATGTTCACTCATGCTCGCTTGCTCTCAAAAGAGAGTTAAAGAAAAGGAAAGAGTAAAGAAAAGAAAGGAAAAGGAAAGAGAAAAGAAAAGAAAGACTTCATGGTGAATTATTTTACGCATTTCCACTTAAGATCAAGACCAAGGCAAGGATGTTTACTCTTGCCGCTTTTATTCACCATTACACTAGAGGTCCTAGCTAGTGCATTAAGACAAGAAAAAGAAATGAAAAGACTTACAGAATAGAAAGGATGAAGTAAAACTATTATTGTCAGGTGACATGTGTATAAAGTTGTAAGGAATCTGCAAAAAAAAAAAAACTAATAGGATTAATGATGCAGATTTAGCAAGGGTGTAGAATACAAGATAATAAATAAGAACTAATTGTATTTGTATATGCTAGCAATGAGCTATCCAAAAATGAAATTAAAAATCAAAAACAAGGGCGCCTGGGTGGCTCAGTTGGTTAGGCGACTGACTTCGGCTCAGGTCGTGGTCCCGGAGTCCCAGGATCGAGTCCCGCATCAGGCTCCCAGCTCCATGGGGAGTCTGCTTCTCCCTCTGACCTTCTCCCCTCTCATGCTCTCTCTCTCAGATAAATAAATAAAATATTTTTTTAAAAAATCAAAAACAAAATCACAGTAGCATTATATAATTACTTAGAAATGAATTAAAAAAAGATATGCAAAACCTATATACTGAAAACTGCAAAGTATTGCTGACAAATTAAAGAAGACCTAGATTAACTGAGAGATACACCATGTTTTTGAATTGGAAGACTAAATGTTTTTAGGATGGCAATTCTCAAAAAATTTGACCTATAGAGTCAGTACAATCCCAACCAAAATCTGGTCTTTTTCATAGAAATTGACAATATGATTCTAAAATTTATATGGAAATGCAAAGGCATAAAGTAGCAGGAAAAAATTTAAGCACAAAATCTGAGGACTTACTACACCTGGTTTTTAGACTTTCTATGAAGCAACAGTAGTCAAATGGTTCAGTATTAGCCTAGGGGTAGACATATAGATGAATGGAAGAAATTTGGAGTCTAGAAATAGAATCATACTTAATAGGATAATTGATTTTTTACAAAGGTGCTAATGTAATTCAAAGGAGAAAGAATCTTTTCAAAAAATGGTTCTGGAATACCTAGATGTCCTTGGAAGAATTTTTAAAAAGATCCTTAACACAGTTTTCACCAAACCCCTAAATTGATTCAAAATGGATCCAGACTAAACATAAATGCTAAAAATGAAAACATCATGACAAGTGAAAGAAGTTAGACACAAAAGATTACGTACTGAATTATTTCAGTTATATGAAATTCCAGAATTAGAAAAATCTACAGTGACAGAAACCAGATTAATAGTTACCTAGGACCTGGGTAAGAATGCAGATTGAGGATTGACCACAAAGGGAGAAAAATTTTAGGGGTAGGTAATTGACTGTTTTTAACTTGATTACAGTGGTAATTTTCACAACTGTTACACATTTACCAAGACACATTGAACCTAATTTTAAATTGCCTCAGATAAACTGAAATAAAAATACCATCATGTGATTTTTAAATTACTACTGAAAGATTTATTTAAAAGTTTACTACTCCTCCTTCCTCCCATCCTCTCCCCTGAACTTGTCTTGCCTTATGTAATTCTTCAGGAAAACCACTTTCAACTGTTTCAGCTGCTCATATTTTCTAGCTTATAATAGTGGGGTATAGCACTCTCCCTTGGCCCACCAATATTTGACATTCATTCATTTCTTCTTATAACATGATTTTAACGCTTTTTATGCCTTATTTTGCCTTATCTCACATCCTAATATATTTAGTTATTACTGGTTAAATACACACCTAGTGTTTTCATTATTATGACCATAAAATTATATATTATTCAGTAATGAAGCAAATAGTGTATATGGTTATATCTTTTCTGGGTTTTGTTTTTATTAAATAATTACCTTATTTAAAAATTCTGCTTACTTACCATTGTTATCTGAGTATCTTTCCATATAGTCCATCTTTGTAATATCTTTCACCTATGAGATAATTAGTTTGGTTATTTTCCTAAGATATCCTTCCTAGAGCCTTCAGTTTTTCTGATTTAATCATTACTGCTCCCTAGGTCTCTTTCACAGCTGTTTTCATAAGACTTCTCTTTGGTATCATCCTGGAAATTCCCTACACCTGCTTCCTGTGTTGGAGCCTTGATTTCCTGTGCCCCATACCTTCATGGTTTATTCCCTCATTTACAGGAGCATATCCTCTAATGGCTTCCTAAAAAAGGATAACTGAGATGTAAATTTTTTGAGATTTTATGTGCCTGAATATGTCATTTTCTACTCCTACAATTATGTGATATTTTAGGTGAGTGTAGAATTCTAGATTGAAATTCATTTTTACTCAGAATTTTTGCAATGTTGCTCTACTGCCTTCAGTCTTCCAGTTGTGCTCTTTAGTGGTCCAGTGCCATTCTGGCACTTGGTCTTTAGTTATTTTTCTCTTTGGAAGTATTTATTATCTTCTCTTTATGCCTAGTGTTCTGAAGTTTTAATGTATTATATTTTTCATTTATTGTGCTGTGTGCCAATAAGTAGGCCCTTGCTTTCTGCAGACTTAATTAACATCCTTCAGTTCTTGGAAATTTGCTTGCCTTACTTTTTTAATATTTTCTCTCCTCTGTTTTCATGTTCTTTCTGGAATTCCTACAAATCAGGTATTAAACTTCCTGGGTTTCTTTTCTGTATTTTTACCCTTCCCTCCTATTACTCACCTTTTTCTTTTTATTCTGCCTTCTGGAAAATTGCCTTGACTATAACTTCAAATTTTTATTGAACTTTTATTCAGCTTTTATTGTCTAATTATTATTTTCTTATTGGTTCTTCATCTGGCTAATGGTATACAATAGTTTCTCCTGAAATATTTTAGTTTCCTTGTTATTTTTTCTGTTCCATCATTCTGATTCTCAACACTTCCATGTTTCAGTCTCTGTCCCTAATATTGGAGACTTTCCTGAAATACGTAAAATCCTCGACTGTCATTTATATTTAAATATCATTAAAAGCTGGTAGAGAGTGGAGTTTGAGAGCAGAACTCTTGTCTGTTGGTGAACTGTGCTGTAGGAAATCCCTAAATGTTATGATCTTAATCAGTTTTTAACCCTTTTCTGGAGAAAATTTACCACCTCCTGTATAAAGTTTCTTGTGTTCTGAAGAAAGGGGCTTTTGAGTCTCATTAGACTTAATGTAATCTTCTTGTTTTAGTCACAGCTTTACCCTTATCTACTTCTGTGTCTATTTAAATCTAAGGTCTAAAAAATAAATAAATAAATAAATCTAAGGTCTATTGGGTTTAATTTTTCCAGAAACTACACCTTCTGATTTCTAAAGGATTAGGAAGTCATTGGCTGTTCTGGTTGGAGTTAGAGACCTGAAATGCTAGTAGTTCCAGGTATCTCCTAGTCCCAAACCTTTCTGAGATTCTGTAACAGTTGGCTTCCTTCTTATCTATAAGCACTTAAATTTAATATTCCTCATCTCATTTATCATTCTTTTTTTTTATCATCCTGTCTATATATTATGATTTAGGGTGACAGTTTTCTAGCTTCATCAAAGAAGGTGTTTGTTTTTTTACTCTCATTTAGGAGTGAGTGGGGGCACAAAGGTCTTTACACCAAAGGTCTTTTGGGGGTTTTTTGCTTTTTTTTTTTAGATTTTATTTATTTATTTGACAGATCACAAGTAGGCAGAAAGGCAGGCAGAGAGAGAGAGGGGGAAGCAGGCTCCCTGCTGAGCAGAGAGCCCGATTCGGATGCTGGGATCATAACCCTAGCAGAAGGCAGAGGCTTTAACCCACTGAGCCACCCAGGCGCCCCTACACTGATATTTTGAAATCAGAAGTCTGTTCCCTCCCTTTTTATAAACACACTGCTCTGTTGCTCTTCTTTGACTCCTTACTATATTTTGATGATCATTTCATATCAGTACATAAGTTCTATATCATCATCTTAAGAGCTGTGTAGTATTTCATAAAATGCACTACTATAATTTACGTAACCATTCCCCTGTTGATATGAGGTTGTTTCTAGCTTTTGCTTTCATAAACATTGCCTCATTAAATATTCTTTAAATTTTTTTGGTGAATTTTTTATAGACATATCCATATAACAAATTCCTATTGGTGAGATTGCCTAGTCTAAGAATATGTACATTTTAACTTTTGAATCATATTGTCAAAATTGTCATCTAGAAAGTTTACATTTATACCAACTTTCTAAGAGTGCTGTCTTCGTAGTAATTAGTTTCATCTCAAATGTTTTTCTTTTAATTTTATTTATTTATTTGCCAAAGAGAGATGGGGGGAGAGAGAGAAAGCACAAGCAGTGGGAGCAGGAGGCAGAGGCAGAAGTTCCTCTTGAGCAAGGAACCTAATGCAGGACTCAATCCCAGAACCCTGGGATTGTGACCTGAGCCGAAAGCAGATGTTTAATGCTTAATGTTTTTCAATTTGATAAGTAAAAAAATGGAAATATATCATTGTTTTGTTTGCATTTTTAAATTATTTTCTTAAGCTTATCCCATTTAAGTTTCCTTTTCTCCAAACTGCATTTATACTGTTTTCTTACGCATCTTTTCTTTATTGACTTGTCTGAGCTATTTACAAATTTCCCAAAAAAATTAGCCTTTTGTCCTATGTATTAAAAATATATCATTACCAGTTAGCCAGTGGTCTTTCCATTTGGTTTGTGGTACTTTTGCCAAACCAGATTTTTTTACTTTTCTTAATCGTACTTCTCCACCTTTTCCTGTATGTCTTCTTGGTATTATAATGTTAATATATAAATAAACCATAGCTTTCTTTTATATGAACAATGACCAACTATATAATGGAAGAGAAGAACTCATTTATAAAATTAACAAAAGATCACTTATCTAAGAAATAAACTTAGTTGGCTGTAGCAGAATTTACGTGAAGAAATCTTTTAAGACTATTAAGGAGTCAAAGATTTCTTGGACAAGACTTAAGAAGCACTGCTCATAAAAGAAAATGAGATAAATAAGACTATCAAAATTAAAAATTTGTGCTCCTCAAAAGACAACATTAAAATGAATAGATATACCACAGAATGGAAAAAAAATATTCTCAGTACTTGTAAGTGGCAAAAGAAGTTAAATCCAGAATATCTAAAGACGGCTCTGAAGTCAACATTTTTAAAAAATCAACTACCTAGTATAAAAATGTGTAAAGACTCAAACAGACATTCCACAGAAGATAAACAAATGGCCAATAAGCACATGAAAAAATTTCAACATCAATAGTCATCAGTAAATGCAAATTAAAACCATAGTGTTTTTATACACCACTCCATGCCCACTAGAATCTAAGCTAAAATAGAAAAACTGGTACAACTGACTAGTTATGAGGATATAGAGCAACTGGGATTCTCATTTATTGCTGGTGGGAATGTCAGATAGTCAATCACTGTGGAGAACTGCCAACAAAGTTAAACATAGCATTTACCTTATGTATCGGGAGGTCACCAAGACCACCCCCAGCTTCAATGGTTTACTAAGAGAACTCCTAGGACTCTATGTGAAATCGTGCTTATGACCATGGTTTATTACAGCCAAAGGGTACAAACCACAGTCAGCAAAAGGAAAAGGTGCATGGGGAGAAATCCAGAGTAGATTAGGTGCAGGCCTCTGAGGGTCCTCTTACAATGGAGTCACATAAGATACATGTAATTTCCCCAGCAAGAAGTTGAGACAGCATAAATTAAATATAGACAACCAGGGAAGCTTGTTAGATTCAGTACACAAATATTTTGAGGCTGATCCCTCTGCCCAGCACATACCCAAATTCCAGAAGGCAAGCAGGTATTTAGAATAAAATATTGTTTTTGTTAACAATTTAGGCACAATGGGCCACTTTTATCACTTAGGGGGTTGAAATTCTTTCCGAATCCATGATCCAAGTTCCCGGACCTTGCAAGCAGGCCTTCTTAAGGATAAGTAGTCAGTCTGCATACCATACAACCCAGCATTTTACTCCTAAGTATTTGCCAAAAGAGAGAAAAGTCCACTAAAACAAAAATAAAAAAAACTAATATAAGAATGTTTATGGCCAAAGCCATAATAGCCCATATATTCAACAACTGGAGAGTGGATAAACAAGTTGAAATATATTTTGGACTGCTACTTGACAATTTAAAAGAATTGATTACTGATACATTAACAACATGGATAAATCTCAGATATGATATGTTAGGCAAAAGAAGCCAAACACAAGAGAGTATACACTGTGTGATTCAATTTACATGAAGTCAAGAACCTGTAAAAGTAACTTATGATTACATAAGTGAAAATGCAATAATCTAGGGGCAGAGAGAGAAATAAATTGGAAAAGAGCACGAGGTAATATTCCAGATAATAGATATGTCCTATATCTTATTTTGTATATCTTGTTTTTTGTATGTATCGTTACATGGTTATAGAAAGTTGTTAAAAGTCATCGAACTTAACACTTAAGATTTGTGCAGTTCACTGTGTGTTAATTATAGTACAATTAAAAAGTACTAAAGAACATTGAAAAACAAACTTAGATAAGTATAAGTACATCCTTGGATGGAAAAGATATCTTGTAAAAATGTCAGTTCTCCCTAAATTAGTACAAATCAAGTTTCTCAATCAAAATACAAGTTTTGCTTTGATTTTTGTTTTGAATTTCACAAAATGATTCTAAAGTTAATCTGGAATTATAAACCAAGTTTAGTGAGACTGTGAAGGGACAGAAGGGAAAGCATTGGGCTGAATTTAAAGGAAAGGTATGATTGAAATGATAATGGGAATAGATATGGGAGAAAGATCATGGACTCTTACAAAGGCAAAGAAAACAAAAGGATTGAGAAAGGTTAGAGCTTGGAGTGTGGGGGGGAAATGTAAGCGCAGAGCATAGTTGTAATGGTTGGTGAGGCTTTGAGTTTGAAGTATATTCTAGATAGCAGAAATTCACTATATTATTTTAAGTGAGTAGTGAAAGGATTAGATATATGTTTTAGGTAGCCAGTTTTAGTGACACTGGATATCTAATACTAAGGGATTGAGTACTGTGTTTTCAGGACTTTTTTTTTTTTTTAAGATTTTATTTATTTATTTGACAGACAGAGATCACAAGTAGGCAGAGAGGCAGGCAGAGAGAGAGAGGAAGAAGCAGGCTCCCTGCCGAGCAGAGAGCCTGATGCGGGGCTTGATCCCAGAACCCTTGGATCATGACCTGAGACGAAGGCAGAGGCCTAACCCACTGAGCCACCCAGGTGCCCCTTCAGGGCTTTTTTTTTTTTTTTAAAGATTATTTATTTATTTATTTGACAGACAGAGATCACAAGTAGGCAGAGAGGCAGGCAGAGAGAGAGGAGAAAACAGGCTCCCCACCAAAGCAGAGAGCCCGATGTAGGACTCGATCCCAGGACCCTGGGATCATGACCTGAGCCAAAGGCAGAGGCTTTAACCCACTGAGCCACCCAGGCGCCCCAGGGCTTTTTACCTTAGTTCTTACTGTACGCTTAAACTCCTCATTTTGTACCTGTCAGAAATCCTACCAGTCCTACCAGATCCTACCAGCATCTTTGCCTTAAGCAAACACATACGTACACTTTCTCCTATAATTACTACATTCTGCCTTGTAGATTGTAAGGCAATAAAGGTTAAAACTCTGTCCTTTTCACCTTCTCTTCTCTGCACATGTGAATGGTTTTTTTCCCCTCTTTACTTTGTCTGTGTCTTGTAGATAGCAATGGCTTTATGAATGCTTGTTGAATTAGAGACCTATCCTTGTTCCATATGAGAATTCTTTAGGGTTTAGTAGTGAAAGAGAAGATGCTCCCCCCAAAAGTGATGAATTTTGGGGTGATTTAATGGGTAGAAGTGATATCATACAAAAGGAATTGAGAACTCCAAAGTGTCCAACCTTAGAGATTGAGAGAGTGGTGGTGAATAAAAGAGTTAAGAAGTGCCAACAAAAGAAACAAAGGAAGCCAGAAAAATATCCTAGCAAGATTATTTTGACTTGATTTTAGGAAAATTTGGGGGAAAACTTTAGATCATTTAAAACATCATTAGTTCCTTATCTTTTTTAAAAAAGACTTTATTTGAGAGAGAAAGAGAGAGAGAGTGAAAGAGCACAAGTAGGGGGAGTGGCAGAAAGAGGGAAAAGCAGAGTCCCTGCCAAGCAGGGAGCCCAACCCCAGACTCATTCCTAGGACCACAGGAACATGGCCTGAGCCGAAGGCAGATGCTTAACCTACTGAGCTACCCAGGAATCCCAGTAGTTTCTTATCTTTGTAACTTTTACCTTTTAATAATGAAGATATTTTAAGATGAGATATAAAATACGAACCTGAAAACATTCAGACATTTAACATTATGGAAATAAATATCCACTTTTAGAATGTCCTCTACATATTTTACAATGACTTTGTAGTAGATTACCCAAATAGTGAGGGGGTGTGTGTGTGTGTATTTCTGTCTCTGTATTTTGTCCTGGGAAGATGATATTCTGACAGGACAGAACAAAAGAGCAGTACTGAAAATAGTTAGACTAAAGGTTGTTTTTCTGTCACCACACACCAGATATGTAGAGTAGTAAAAGCAGACAGATGAACAGTTCTGTCTAGTTTTGGAGTGTTTGAATAGAGAAAAGAAACATTCTGTTCCATTTATTCAGAAAAGGAATTTCTAGGCTACATTACTGGTTTCAGTAATAAGTTTCATATTCTGACCAAAGAAACATTATTTTTTTACCCTGGGGATAATGACTCATGCTCTTCTTAGAATTTTGCTTTTGTGTAAACTAAAGTGCAATCATAAATACAGCACTGTTATTTGGATCTTAGTGCTAATGATACCATTGTGAGTAGACTAGTAATGGGTAAGAACACTAGTATTGTAAATTGGAATTGGAACAAAGGAGCCAAGCACAGGTTTTAATTAGCTGATTCCTAGAGATTTGAAAGTAGATTTTTTAAACTAATAAGCTAATTATTGTGGTTTTGTTAATTATGCTATAAAAGTAGAACACATACTTTTATCTTTGAGAAAAACTTTGAGACAAAAGGTGAATTTCTGACTTGCGATATTGACAGTGGGAATACTTTAAAGAATTTTTTTCTGTGCCTTTTTTTCTTATGCCCCACCAAATTGGTATGAGGCTAACAAATTGTGACCACTTAGACCATTAGGCAACTATCAAATAGTAGAAATTATTAGTATTGACTAGATGAAGTTAAAAGTTTATGGCCCAGGGGCGCCTAGGTGGCTCAGTCAGTTAAGATGAATCTGCCTGGGATGTCCATTATCACCACTGCTATTCAACATAGTACTAGAAGTCCTAGCCTCAGCAATCAGACAACAAAAAGAAATTAAAGGCATCCAAATCGGCAAAGAAGAAGTCAAACTATCACTCTTTGCAGATGATATGATATATATGTGGAAAACCCAAAAGGCTCCACTCCAAAACTCCTAGAGCTTGTACAGGAATTCAGTAAAGTGTCAGGATAGAAAATCAATGCACAGAAATCAGTTGCATTTCTTTACACCAACAACAAGACAGAAGAGGCAATCAAAGAGGCAAAGAATCTATACTCAGAGAACTATAAAGTACTCATGAAAGAAATTGAGGAAGACACAAAGAAATGGAAAAATGTTCCATGCTCATGGAGTGGAAGAATAAATATTGTGAAAATGTCTATGCTACCTAAAGCTATCTACACATTTAATGCAATGCCTATCAAAATCCCATCTAATTTCTTCAAAGAAATGGAACAAATCATCCTAAAATTTATATGGAACCAGAAAAGACCTCGAATAGCCAAAGGAATATTGAAAAAGAAAACCAAAGTTGGTGGCATCACAATTCCCGACTTCAAGCTCTACTACAAAGCTGTCATCATCAAGACAGTATGGTACTGGCACAAAAACAGACACATAGATCAATGGAACAGAATAGAGAGCCCAGAAATAGACCCTCAACTCTATGGTCAACTAATCTTCGACAAAGCAGGAAAGAACATCCAATGGAAAAAGGATAGCCTCTTCAACAAATGGTGTTGGGAAAATTGGACAGCCACATGCAGAAAAATGAAATTGGACCATTTCCTTACACCACACACGAAAATAGACTCAAAATGGATGAAGGACCTCAACGTGAGAAAGGAATCCATCAAAATCCTTGAGGAGAACACAGGCAGCAACCTCTTCGACCTCAACTGCAGCAACTTCTTCCTAGGAACAATGCCAAAGGCAAGGGAAGCAAGGGAAAAAATGAACTGTTGGGACTTCATCAAGATCAAAAGCTTTTGCACAGCAAAGGAAACAGTCAACAAAACCAAAAGACAACTGACAGAATGGGAGAAGATATTTGCAAATGACATATCAGATAAAGGGCTAGTATCCAAAATCTATAAAGAGCTTAGCAAACTCAACACCCAAAGAACAAATAATCCAATCAAGAAATGGGCAGAGAACATGAACAGACATTTCTGCAAAGAAGACATCCAGATGGCCAACAGACACGTGAAAAAGTGCTCCACGTCACTGGGCATCAGAGAAATACAAATCAAAACCACAATGAGATACCACCTCTCACCAGTCAGAATGGCTAAAATGAACAAGTCAGGAAATGACAGATGCTGGCGAGGATGTGGAGAAAGGGGAACCCTCCTACACTGTTGGTGGGAATGCAAGCTGGTGCACCCACTCTGGAAAACAGCATGGAGGTTCCTCAAAAAATTGAAAATAGAGCTACCTTATGACCCAGCAATTGCACTACTGGGTATTTACCCTAAAGATACAAACGTAGTGATCCGAAGGGGCACATGTATCCGAATGTCTGTAGCAGCAATGTCACAATAGCCAAGTTATGGAAAGAACCTAGATGTCCATCAACAGATGAATGGATAAAGAAGAGGTGGTATATATATACAATGGAATACTATGCAGCCATCAAAAGAAATGAAATCTTACCATTTGCGACAACATGGATGGAACTAGAGGGTATTATGCTTAGTGAAATAAGTCAAACAGAGAAAGACAACTATTATATGATCTCCCTGATATGAGGAAGTGGAGATGCAACGGGGGTGGGGGATAAGGGGGTAGGAAAAGAATAAATGAGGCAGGATGGGATTGGGAGGAAGAGAAACCAAAAGAGACTCTTAATGTCATGGAGCAAACTGAGGGGGGTGGGGGGAGGGGGGTTGGGAGAGGGTGGTGGGGTTACATTATATGTTTAAATTAAAAAAATTAATTTAATTAAAAAAAAAGAAGAAACAAAAAAAAAGATGAATCTGTCTTCAGTTCAGGTTATGATCCTAGGGTCCTGGGGTTGAGCCCCATGTCCGGCTCCCTACTCAGGGGAGCCTGCTTCTCCCTCTCCCTCTCCTACTCCCCCTGCTTGTGTTCCCTCTCTAGCTGTTTCTCTCGCTGTGTCAAATAAATAAACAAAATCTTATAAATAAATCTTTTTAAATATAAGTAAATAAAAGTTAATGGTCTAATTTTGTTTAACCTTAATCTTACAATTAAGAAATAGAGGTTTGAATGTGCTTTTTATGTACCATAATAAATGTTTTCCACATTTTCATATCAGCCTTCTCCATCATGTATCCATCTTTGTAATAACCATTACTGACACAAGTCTCTGTTCTTGTCCTCCACAATATCTCTCTCCAACTCCAGAAGTCCCTTCTCTCTTCACTTTAGTATTTGCATTCATTCCCTTTCTTGAGTTATTACTCCCTAGTGAATGTTTAGAACTTTAGCTCCTTTATCTGTTTCAAATTTCTTACATCTCACTCTGTGCCTTTATTTTACTTTCAGCAAGATTACCTAGTAAATTATAATGTGTGAAGCAGTTGTTGGGATAATAGTTTAATGACTTAGGTCAAATAACTGGTTTACAATTTTTTGTCAGTTGATATATTTTCTAAGGAAGCGCTTTAACTTACTGAATTATTATAAGGTAATGTGTTGTTTACTAATATGCCTTAGGTGGTCAACAGATGACATATTGAACATCAGTGAATAAAATAGAAATATTCTACTTACTGGTCACTTATGTTGCTATTTTTACAGTGACACCCATTTCAAATTGTCATTCACACTGCTTTCATTTTAAAGTATAATAACTATACCTTTCCAGATATGTGGTATATTCACCATATTAACTATAAGTGAACAATAAATGTTTAAAAAGGCAAAGTAAAGACCACCTACTAATATTTCTCTCTCATCAAGTGGATTCTAAGGTACTGTGCCCATGTTGTACTGGCTTAAAATACAGATATTTAAAATATTTGTGCTTATGTGCCTCAACGTTGCCATGCTATCACTCATAGAACTTTCCTGTTCACATCTTGGCTAGGTGGTGCTTGTGCTGAAATTAAGCTCCTCTCTCCCTCTGATTGCACTTCTGGGAGATCTGTGTCCTTTGCTTGCCAAGCAGCTATTCAGCATTACTTCAAATTTTGCTTTAGTGAAATAACCCCTTTATCATAGGCCAAATATTGAAGGATGATAAATCACTATTAAAGTTGGTCCAATTATTACTTGCAGTGAAGTTTTTTCCCCATTATTATTAAATACTGTTCTGTCATTGTCAGAAAATGGAGCAGATGGCATTTTGAATTTAGAATGTTGAGTTGGTAAAAAATGAAAATAATACTCTAAAGCAAAGAGACCCTCTATGAAATATGTCTGGATTCAATTAGGTGCATATATTGTATCTGCCAGTACCTCCAATCAAAGGTAGCTCTCTTTACTGGAGTGGACTAGATTGAACATTTACTATTTTATCATTTTGGGATTCTTTTCTCTTTGTGGACACAAACTACCTGTTCTGTACAAGGAAGAAAGAACAACTGGGTCTACTGAGAAATCTGTAGTTAACCCAAGTTTCACTTTATAATGGCAGTATAAGGTTGGTGTACAAGACTCATTTTTTCATTATCAAGAAAGACCATAGTGTTAAAACAAGTTTTAATGTATCTAGACACTAGAGAGCTACCACCAGAAGGAATAGTCCTGACTAGAAGCCCCAGAAGTAATTAAACTATGTCTTCATCTCATGATACAAGGAAATAAGGTAGCTGTTCATGCTTGATGAGTAAAGAAAACAAAAAGGAATAGTGTGAAGCAAGTGCTTTCTAGAAGTTCATCCACTGTTACCCATAGTGGCAGGAAGACTTGGAAGATTCTTGAGGTATTCAAAGATATGAAAAGGCTTACAAAGGCATTATACTATACTAGAAAAAAAACATAGGGCGCCTGGGTGGCTCAGTGGGTTAAGCCGCTGCCTTCAGCTCAGGTCATGATCTCAGGGTCCTGGGATTGAGTCCCACATCAGGCTCTCTGCTCGGCGGGGAGCCTGCTTCCCCCCCTCTCTCTCTGCCTGCCTCTCTGCCCACTTGTGATCTCTCTGTCTGTCAAATAAATAAATAAAATCTTCAAAAAAAACAAAAAGAAAAAGTCATTTGATAAATTTAAGGGAAGTAAGTTCTTACTCCTGATGGCTTATGGAAACCTCTTGCCTTCAATTTGTTACAGGTCTTTTAAAAGAATAGTCAAGTGAGCTGGAAGATACATTGCTACAGTTACCTTTTCTAGATGTTCTTATTTAAGATATTTAATATAGATATTCATAGGCTTCCCAGTGAATTTATCTAGCTAGGATCTGGATTATGTACTCTTTTGTCTCTTCTTTCTCCGTCATTAGCAGCCAGGAAATAACAATTTTACAAATCAACCAAGTCTAGGATGGTGTTAGATTCTTTAGGGCAAGAAAGAATGAAGTTACTTTTTGTGAAACCTCCAGGCTTTTGAAAAAAGCAGGGGAGAGTTAGTTTTCATACTGATTTTAAGCTGAAAAGTAGAACCTTTTTATTCTTTCTTTTTAACCCATAAATCAAGAAACAATGTGTGGTTGGCAACATCTGTGCAATACCAAATAATAAATTGCTTTTGTTCCTGAAGTATATGGGACATGAGTCTCATTTGTAAAGGGAAATTACTACGGACTATGAACCCCATATTTTAGTTATCATCAGTAATAAGTTTGGTTGTAAACTTACCTGTAAAAGGTTAAACATTAAGGTCCTTTTCTCTTTATGTTCCCTTGCAGCCTGAAATGTTTGCTTAACAGAAAATAGGAATAACATTTCAAGAACACCGCCATATTTTGCATTTCCTTCCTTCCTTGCTGGGTTGGTCTCTTCATTGATCTCATATTGGTTAAATTTTCATGGACACAACCAGGCACATAATTGGGGTTCTATTTTCTCTGTCTTGTTGAAGTGTACTTTTGGCCCGTCAAGATATAGATACACCTATACAATTTAAATATTTGAGGATTATTTCTCTCTTTATATGAAAGAGACTAGTTTGTAACAATTTACAAGGAAAGTTTTTTTCTCTCAAAGTTACTCTCCGCATTTCCTTTAAGTACCAAATTTCCTTTAAGTATTGCTTCAGTGAACCAGATAGTATATTACTTAATGTAGGAGATGAGCTGTGTTGTTGGTTTTTAGCCCAAAAATATCATTCCTGCTTATTTTCAATCAAACCAAATATGATTAAAAGCCTTTTTTTAAAATATGAAGAGAAAATCAATGGTACAGTCTATATAATGCCCCTTTACTTCTCTCTTCTCCTAACTGGTCATTATTTTTTTCAGTCCAAAAACCAAAAATATGTGTTACTATGACTTTGTATTTTCATCTCTATCACTCATTGCATTTTCTCTCTTTTTCTTTAAATAAGAAAACCAATATAATTTCATAGATACATATAAAGAAGTAGATTTCACCCATGATGTATGATTCTAAAATAAGAATTGTTTTTTAAGATTTTATTTATTTATTTGACAGAGAGAGAGAGAGATCACAAGTAGGCAGAGAGGCAGGCAGAGGGGGGAAGTAGGCTCCCTGCTGAGCAGAGAACCCTATCTGGGGCTCAATTCCAGGACCCTGAGATCATGACCTGAGCTAAAGGCAGAGACTTAACCCACTGAGCCACCCAGGTGCTCCTAAAATAAGAATTTTTGTATATATTTCTTCTGCCATTTTCTTATGTCTCTTGTTGACTTGTATTTGATTGTTTTTATGTTTTATCATTATTGAAATATATAAAATGTCCATTTGATGCTTATGCTCTACTGAGTGAATAAACTGAGTTCAACAGAGAGAGATAGGCCTCAGGGGCACCTGGGTGGCTCAGTTAGTTAAATATCTGACTTCAACTCAGGTCATGATCTCAGGATCCTGGGATCAAGCCCCATAGGGCTTCATGCTCAGTCAGGAGTCTGCTTTCCCTTTCCCTCCACCACTCCCCCTGCTCATGTGCTTGCTCTCACAAATAAATGAATAAAATCTTAAAAAAAAAAAAAAAACAGGTACAGGCTTCATCCTTTAAGAATTTTGCAGTTCAGTAAGAATACAGAGACAAATATAAAGATGAGAACAGAGACATTTATACAGATTTCAAATACATAAGCAAAATATTCTGCATCAAAATATTTTTTAATAATTATAAAATAAGCTGAAACACGTAAGTTCTGGCTCCTTTCTGGACCCATGGATCTAGATAACATGGATCCAATAGATAAGAGAGGGAAACTTCATTGAATTTCCATGTACCAAGCACTATGCTAGGATTTTACATAGTATTGTTTCATTTAACTCTTATCAATCATTATGAGATAATAACTGTTTTTATTCACTTTGTGCAAATAAGGAAACTCCTGGAGAAGTCTAAAGAATTGCAGAGTTCTCTTGGGGTACCTGCCTGCCATAGTCAGGCAACAGATTCTTGGTTTCTGCTCAGGT
Organism: Taxidea taxus jeffersonii; assembly: GCA_003697995.1. Classification (NCBI taxonomy): domain Eukaryota; kingdom Metazoa; phylum Chordata; class Mammalia; order Carnivora; family Mustelidae; genus Taxidea; species Taxidea taxus. The sequence continues at coordinate 20,245 of RCUC01154597.1, forward strand.
TGTGATGTCAGGGTTGTGAGATCAAGCCCCATATTGGGCTCTGCACTCTGGGCAGAGTCTGCTTAGGACTCTTTCTTACTATCCTTATGCCCCTTCCCCCCTCACTTTGCTTGCTCTCAAATAAATAAATAAAATCTTAAAAAAAAAAAAAAGAATTGCAGATTTCTCCATAAGGTTGGTAGAGCTGAGGATGATAGAGCAATGATCTCAACAAAAGCAAAAACCCTGGTTAGACCATTTCTCTTCTACCCCTAGAACTAGACTGGGTTCATATATGTTGTTTTCTTTGCTATTAAACAGTGAATAATACCATAGTTGAAAAAAATGTAGATTTTTCCAAAATGTTTTCAGCTCCATTGATTATTTGTTCCAGGTATTAAGATGTTAAAGCTCAAGTCACTGGTTAGATTTTCTTTATGGAATCATTAGCTTTGTCCTTTTCTTTGGGCAGAAAGAGGTACCCTTAATTCTGTCCATCTATCTTATCAGTACATGCCATCAGTCACAAGGTGGGCTGGATAATAAGGAGAAATCAAAGAATTAGAGCAAAAGTATTCTATTCCTAGAGAAATAAAGCAAAATATTAATGTGTTTTTCATTTGAAGTATTAGTCATTCTTTCAGTTCTATATTTTGGAATCATAGCTTACCAAATACTGCCATCTGGATCTAAAAACATAAATGGGGTTTCTAGAGTTGCCCAATTTACCTTTGATTTTTGACTGCCTGCTGCTTGTTTTATGTGAAACTATGATAATCTGCCTTGACTCCCTCACAAAGAGAAAATAAATATTTCCTGGAAAACTCTATGTCACTGAGGAGTCATTTGTCTTTTTAAATTGTATGATATTGTGAAATATCTTTTTTTGTATTTTGTACCTTAACTATGTTTACTTTTCCACATAATCCTGTCTATATTTCTACCCATCACCTCTATCTACTAATATTTAGTCTCTTTTTGAGCTTAATTTTTTTTTAAAGATTTTATTTATTTTGTTAGAGAGCGCAGGAGCGAGCACAGGCAGACAGAGTGGCAGGCAGAGGCAGAGGGAGAAGCAGGCTCCCTGCCGAGCAAGGAGCCCGATGTGGGACTCGATCCCAGGACGCTGGAATCATGACCTGAGCCGAAGGCAGCCGCTTAACCAACTGAGCCACCCAGGCATCCCTGAGCTTAAATTTTAAGAAATTTTATCCCACACTAAAATTTGAATTTTTGGAGTTCAAATTGAGAAAATTAGTGACCCCATATTTTGAGGTTTGGTGAGGTTTCTTTATAATTATATAAAATATAGAATTTAAATTCCTTATTTATAATCTAAGATCAAGTATTAATCTATACTTAATTAGTAACTCTGATGCTTGTTTACCCTCAGACCCTTCCTAAGCCCACCTATGAACCTCTTATTTGGGAATCCTTATTTTAAATAAATCATTAAATCTCTGAAATGTATTTTTAAGTCTCCGAAGTGTATTTCACAGTACTGTGAATTTAATAGTGAAAATGAGTTATATTCCCTTCTAAAGATATTTGAATTTTCTACATACCAGTCGTGAGAACTCGATTTTCCACCCTGAAATTGTTAAGGTCTCTCTGAATATCTAAGAGAATGAGTTAAATCTGTTTTCTCGTGGTTAGTTTGTAAAGGTCAGTGAAGGACAGCATTTTGAAAGAAGTGGATAAAATGCATCCTTCCAGCACTAGTGTATATTACAGCTGTCCCTTTGGACTCACTCCAACAACAGCTCAGTGACTCTTAGAGGAAGAGAATTTTAGAGGCCCCTACTGGGGCTCCTGAAAAATCGTACTGAAAAACACTTTTTTCCCATGCACTTCCACTGCTGTGAAATTTGTTTAAAATTATGCTTCTTTACCTTCAAATCCAGTTAGTCTCTCAGTGCTTTGGATTTCCCTTTATAAGATGTCTTCATCCATCTCTTTCTTCTATTAACTGTTGCTACTTCTCTTTATTTCAGGCCCTGGGACTTTCCTTGGGGCTAACTTTAACAATTTAGTTTTCCTACTTCTTATGCTCTAGTGACCCCAAAAGTGATGACCCCAAAAGTAGTGACCCCAAAAAAGATCCTATCCTGAAAAAAGTTCATAGTCTAGTAGGAAGTCAAATATGGAAATAGATAACTTTAAGACAAATGTATTAAGGTACAATTATAGACATATATGTAAGAGTCTGGGTAACATTAAGAAAAGGGAGTAAGTAACGAAGTATTTAAAGTAACTTTTTTTTTAAGATTTTATTTATTTATTTGACAGAGATCACAAGTAGGCAGAGAGGCAGGCAGAGAGAGAAAGAGGAGGAAGCAGGCTCCCCGCCAAGCAGAGAGCCTGATTTGGGGCTCTATCCCAGGACCCTGGGATCATGACCTGAGCTGAAGGCAGAGGCTTTAACCCACTGAGCCACCCAGGTGCCCCTTTAAAGTAACTTTTAAGGAGAGTAATCAGATCTTAGAATTTTTTTTTAAGATTTATTTATTTATTTATTCAACAGGCAGAGATCACAAGTAGGCAGAGAAGCAGGCAGAGAGGGAAGGGGAAGCAGGCTCCCCACTGAGCAGAGAGCCCGATTCGGGGCTCGATCCCAGGACCCTGGGATCATGACCTGAGCTGAAGGCAGAGGCTTTAACCCACTGAGCCAGCCAGGTGCCCAGATCTTAGAATTATTAATCCAGATTTTAATCATGTTATTTCTGTAGCAAGTATAGAGGCAAGTTTTTTATTTTGTCCTAAATCAGACTAAAGTAAGGATCCATTTGGTAATGTAAAAAAACAGGAAAGTATATTTTCTAGCTAATGAGTAAATAAAGAGATGCAACTGAGTTAGCAGCAAAACTACATGTTAATGCTTTCCCGTTGAGCTCTCCGAGAATGAGGGTGGAAAATATCTTGTCAATATATATCTAAATATACTCATTTACATATATGTCCATTAAATCAAGTAACATTGGTCAAAAGTATCAGTTAAATAGGAAATAAGTATTTGTAAAACTTTTGTTCATTCAGTAAATACTTAGGAAGCTTCTGTATTTGTGGAACATAGATATCTAAAAGCTACTTATTTTAACAGATTATGGCTGTCTGAGGTGATTAAGCTGCCAGTGGAGTCAGTATAGCCATTCCCCTAAATTTCCAAGCATACACTTCAAAATAGCTTTCTTATTTTAATGACTTTCTGATGCAGATATAATATTATACTTTAAAAACAAGTAACTGTTTTAAATATAATGCACTTTTGAAATTGAAACCTGAATTAAAATATCTAATGTATACATTATATTTTAAAGTAATCAAGTCAGGAAAAGTCTCTGCAGTCTTAGAGTGTATTTATAGAGACTCATAATTCATACGTACATACTAGATTTTGGTTGCTGCATTTTGAGATGAATATTAATCAGCAAAAGAACACTTTAAGCAATGACAAAGATGAAGATAAACTATCTCTTGAATCATGGTTAAAGGAATTGGGGGTAAAAAGGCCCAGAGAAAATTCTAATAGCTGACAGGCATGTGAAGAGATAGAAAAGGCAGAAATGATGGAATGAAGTTTAGAAATAATAATGTTTAGGGTTAACTTTAGAAGTGCTCCACAAAAATTTCTGTATCAGATAATGATCTCCCAACACTGAAAATATTCAATTTAGTGACTTCTGAGATACTTTACTATTTCAGGATCTTAACTTCACTGGCTTAAAATTAATGCCTGCTTTCCACCTCAGCCCCGAAGGACTTTGAGTGAAATTGTAGAATTGTGGTCCAAAACGCAGGGTTAGGGATGATTTATTATATAATGTCCATTTAGAAATTCTCCAGTTGAGGGCACATGGGTGGCTTAGTTGTTAAGCATCCAGCTCTTAATTTCAGCTCAGGTCATGGTCTCAGGGTCCTGAGATTGAGCCCCACATCAGATTCCCTGCCCAGCGGGGTGTCTGCTTCTCCCTCTCCGTCTGCCTGCTGCTCTGCCTACTTGTACTCTCTATCTGTCAAATAAATAAAATCTTAAAAAAAAAAAAATCAAGTGACAGTGGAGACTCTGAGACTGTTTTTACTGTTCATTTCTGCTGCCTATTTTGTGCTTAAAGTTGTCTTTACTCCAGCTGAGCAATACCATTGCCCTCATTTGGACTGCTAATGCAGATCCAGCCCTAACCAAGAAATAAATGTGGGTTCAGGCCTTCTAAGAACCAAATACTTTCAGTGCCTCCTGCCCAAACACAGTAATTTTTTTTATTATTATAATTTTTTTATTTAAGCTTTATTTAAACATATAATGTAACCCCACCACCCTCCCCCACCCCTCTTCCCCCCACCCCCCTCAGTTTGTTTTATGACATTAAGAGTCTCTTTTGCAAACACAGTAATTTTTAATAGTAATGTTAACACTGGAACAAGGAAGTAAACAAAATCTCTGACCAGCAAGGTATCTGTTATATATGTTGTGCTCCTAAGTTCACACAGCAGAGGCTCTGGTATCACCATTTTGACTGTTGGTCTCTAGTCTAGAGATTATTATAAAATGGTAGTCAGTGTTGATGCTGACCAGAAATGAGTAACTGAAGAAGAGGAGGCTACTGTCACAGGCAGGCTGGCAAACAAGGAGATGGGGGCCACTTTAAAAAGCATCATCTCCAACCTGAGGCGTTTGGGGGTAGGGCCAAAAATACACTCAGACTCTTCAATAATACTCAAGTGCTTTGCTGTATTGTGTTTCAGAATAGCACAGTAATTGGTTGTTGTTTTTTTTTAAGATTTTATTTATTTGTCAGATAGAGAGCGCAGGAGCGAGCACAGGCAGACAGAGAGGCAGGCAGAGGCAGAGGGAGAAGCAGGTTCCCCACTGAGCAAGGAGCCCGATGTGGGCCCAGGACGCTGGGATCATGACCTGAGCCGAAGGCAGCCGCTTAACCAACTGAGCCACCCAGGCGTCCCAGTAATTGGTTTTATAGTAAGGATGTAATTCATCAAGAAAAGGGTAAATTGTGAGTTATATGTAATTTTTTAAGAAAGCAGGAGCACCCCAATTGAAATAGCTTATCATTAGATATATAAAAAGTTAGGAAAAGTAAGACCAATTTATTTCCTAAGAGTCCTGAATTGTTCTGATTTTTCAGTATTTGAATATTTAGTTCTGACAAAGCTCAGTAGTATTAAGGCTGAGGTCCAGTGCAGAGCCCTTGTCCCAGGAAATGGGTCACGGCCAGAAAAAGGGTTCCCCCTCACGGGTCACTCAGTATACATTGATGGGGAACCTGGTGCTAAACCATTGGCAGACCCTGCTTCTGGGTCAGCATTTCCCACACAGTAGAATAAAGCTTACTGCAGTCTATGGAAAGTCAGCTCTCAACACAAGGGTTTGTAAAGAAAAGAAAAGAACAATAGAATAGTTCTTTACTCTTAAAATATTTTATTTTTAGTGAATACATGTTGTGACTTCAAACTGCCAAACTGTAGAGATTAAATTGAATATTAACTTTATACTGATTTATCCCCCTCTATTGCTTTTCAAATAAGTTCTTTTGTAAATAGATTATGCACTTGCATTTGGGTAATTCCACCTTCTTTATCAGCATTTAATTTATGATTGAATTAATCAGCATTTAATTTCTTCAATAGTATAAAGGACCTTTTATTTTAAATGTTACATATGCTGATTTCTTAACTCTAGGAATTTTTTTTCCCCCAAATTAGAGGAATTGAGAAGATACCATTTTTACACCTTAGTTTTTTTTTTTAATATTTTATTTATTTATTTGACAGACAGAGATCACAAGTAGGCAGAGAGGCAGGCAGAGAGAGAGAGGAGGAATCAGGCTCCCTGCGGAGCAGAGAGCCCGATGCAGGACTCCATCCCAGGACTCTGACCCGAGCCGAAGGCAGCGGCTCAATCCACTGAGCCACCCAGGTGCCCCTTTACACCTTAGTTTAATGCTTATTTGATTATACCTGTTATTTGAAGAGAAACTTTTTTTAAAAAATCTGAAATTTAAAATCATGAAAAAAATGTAATATTCTTTTGCTCAAAATACTTTAGAAGACTCCCTTTACTTACAGCATACTACCTAAAATTCAAACTCCTTAACAAGGAGTCTGCACACCTTTCTGTCCCCTGCCTACTTCTCTCTCCCTCCTTGCTACACACCCTACCTATTCCCATGCGCTTCAAACTCAAATAATAAAAAACAACTTGTATTGCTGGTAACGGGCCGTGTTTTTTCGTGGTCCGTGACTTTGCACACATACTCTTGTGGCAATCTAAAACACTTTCCTCATCTAGCTCCCGATGTGCACGCTGCCCTTACCTTTCCTGCGATCCCTACTAATCTATAATATTCTACTTAAATTTTCCCTCTCTGATGCCTTCCCTAACCTCCTCAAGCAGTTGGAGATTTCTCATGACTTAAATTCATATTCTGTCCTACAACAATTTTCCGTCCTCAAAGTTGTTCTTGTCTTTCATTCCCCAGTGAACTCTGAGTCCCTCAACAACTGAAGTGGAAACATTTTATTTACCTTAGTTTTCATAGCATATTTAGCTTAGAGCCCAGAACAAGTAGATACCCCTCCCAAAAAAGGCAGAGGGGGTTAGCAAGGGATTCCTTACTTAAGCTGTAGATAGCTATACCATTTCAATAGGAATATTAGGAGTCCAGGAAACTAGAGACAGCTATGAAAGTACCAGCCTCTGAGCCACTTGGTACTATTCCAGACTTGTAGGTGAGCGTGGCATTACCAGTGCTACCTTCATGGTTCAGCTCTTGAAACTAGCACTCCTTTATAAAGCTACTTATTACTTGCCTCCCACTGTAAAAGAACTTAAACCGCTTTTTCCCATCCCTGTCTGGTGCCAGCCCTGGATAATTCATAATAGCTTGAAAAGGTAGTGTGGGTGTACTTTGCAGGTTTATTAATATTTAACGTTTATTGAATGCTTACTGTATGCCAGTCTCTTTGCTTACATGTTTTTCATATATTACCTCATCTCATACAACAATCTGATGAATTTTCTGCCATTATCCCAACTTAACAAAACAGGGGGGGGGGATGAAATTCAGTGAGATGAATTAAACTGAAGCAAAGCAGCTATTTACTAAGGCAGTGAGAATTTGAATCCAGTGTAACTTTAGAGCCCATTTTCCTATTTACCACCAATGAGTATTACCTGGTCATAACTGAAACCCAAATAGCAGCATGGTTACAGTGTGTACTTTGAAATCATCTAGACCCGGATTCAAAATCTGTATCTAACATTTGTGAGCTCTGAGCTAATGATTTGTACAGATTAAGGCCTGACATCAGAAGACAAAGTTAACATCCTCTCTCTTCTATTTAGTACTACCACAGTGCCAGCCATTGCCTGCCTTCCAGGATCTCCAAGTGTTTTATGGCTATGATCACATTTATTCTCTTAATGAGAAGGGTGTGTCTTGAATATTCAATAATTATTAACTGACCATAAATATACTATAGTAGGATAAAGATTAGAACCAGTAATCTCTCTGCTATACTAGACTTCTCTTTTGCTAATTCTTAGGGAACATATGAGACTCTGAGATGTTATTTATTATATAAAATAGTTGCCCTTGTGATTCCATAACGTGGACCTGTTAGCACCATTCAACAAAGAAAACTATAAACACAGCTGCTGTTTTGGTGTGGCTTGTGGTTTGGTTTTGTTGTTATTTGAACTTTTTGTGCAGGCAGGTCATCATTTAAAAGTAGTCATTTGGCATTTCCCTTGCATTCTTCAAATTTTTTTGTATGTTTTAAAGAGCTTAGGTTCAGTCACTTCTATAATTATGCCCACAGATTGATCCATCTGGTCTTTTTACTAACCAATGAATTTTCATTTAGAAATGTAAGAAATAGGGTAATTATGTTTTAAATCCTATAACTTCAGTGGGTCTCTTTTATAAATTCAAAGAAACATTTTCAACTATTAAAAATCACTTTTACATTCTCTATTGTCTTCCAGCTGATTTCTATATTTCTAGAGATGGGGAGGGTTTGAAATTTTTGCTGTTTCTATTTCTCACCTCCTTCATGTATTGGAACTCTGAAGCACACCTTAAGTACTTGTTTGCGACCTAAGAGACAGCAAAAAAGTCTGCTCAAAGTAGACCCTGTTGCCCTGTCTGGCTCACCCTGGCTGTAAGGTGAAAGATGGATTGTAGGGGGCAATCCTAGATCCAGGGAGACCATTTAGGCCTTAGTAGTGGTCCAGACAAGAAATATTGTGGCCTGACCCAAGGTACTAAGAGTAGTAGTAGAGTATGCAGATTCCAGAGATAGAACTAACAGTTTGTTGGTGCATTCGATGTTGATGGGCATGACATACAGGAGTCAGAAAAGACACGTTTCTGGATTTAATTACCTGTGAATTTAATTATCCTATACCCAACAAACCCATACTCTTCATATTTTTTACTTTGCCTTGGAAGGGCAAGGGCCGTGTCTGTCTTCTTCTTTATCGTATTCCCAGGACCTAACATGGTCCTGTGGGAAAAGCCCCAGTACATTTTTTTTTCTTTTAGCTCCAATACGTTTTTAGTGAATAAACAAAGAATCATTTATGACTATTGTCCATAGTGCCTGATAGAATAATCAAATGTAGTAAGTTATCTGGGACCTTTTGATTCATTTCTCTAGCTTTCATTTCTTTTTTTTTTTTTTTTTAAGATTTTATTTATTTATTTGACAGACAGAGACCACAAGCAGGCAGAGAGAGAGAGGAGGAAGCAGGCCCCATGCAGCACAAAGAGCCCGATGCGGGGCTCGATCCCAGGACCCTGGGACCATGACCCGAGCCGAAGGCAGAGGCCTTAACCCACTGAGCCACCCAGGCGCCCCTTTCATTTCTTTTTTATAGTGTCTCTCAGTTTACCTTTTTATGCCTTTATAGTATAGCTTGCTGAATAAAAGAAAATATAAACAACAAAAAAAGTCTTGTGGCTTTGTGGATTTTGTAGTCACTTCTAAATAATCCCAGAGATTTTTGACATCTTTAAAAATGAGGACTTCAAATCATAATAATACTTTGTATTTTTAAAAATATAATAAGTAACTTAACACTATTGAAACATTTTACTAACCAAGAGAGTCAGTGGGTCTCATATGTCTATAGATCAATTCATTTCAATCAGAAGTATTGGGGCTGGGTTATTTGATAAAGTAGATGGATAAAGTGACATCTCAAGGAAAGTGCATTGACACTTTATATTATAGTGAATATATACACAAATATACTCTAAAAGCAGAATGGTCTAAGATGTCACTTGACAATAATACAAAGAAGGAGATCACAAAGATTAATTTAAGAAAAAAAGCCATGTAATTTCTCATTACCGCAGGATAGAGAGATAGGGAGTGAAAAGGAAGATTTGACTTCTCTCATCTTTACTCGCCTTTAAAATGAGAGCAATGGGGGCGCCTGGGTGGCTCAGTGGGTTAAAGCCTCTGCTTTCGGCTCGGGTCATGATCTCAGGGTCCTGGAATCGAGCCCCACATCAGGCTCTCTGCTCGGCAGGGATCCTGCTTTCCCCACTCTCTCTGTCTGCCTCTCTGCCTACTTGTCATCTCTGTCAAATAAATAAAATCTTTTTTTAAAAATTAAAGAAATAAAATAAAATAAAATGAGAGCAGTAGACCCATGATCTTTCCAGTCCAAATTCTGTTGCTCCATAAAATAGAATGATAAAAGTGATATGTGATGGGAATTTTAGTTTCAATGCCCTTCCCATAGGGTTGGCTCTGTCTTGGTATGACCTGACCTTAAAAAATCTATTAAAATAATATGTTTTTAACTAAATTATTTTATTAAATAATTAAATACAAGTGCTTTTTCTAATTCCTCCTTTGGAATCAATTCTTTCAGCCTAATTTGGAGCAAGAGTCTCCATCAAAATATTTAAGGTAAATTATTAATACGCTAATCAATTCAAACTACAGAAAATGAGTTTTTACAGTTAGTAATGCCATAAATATATTCTCCTATAGTTTTTCTTTAACATACTTTTTTTTCCCTTTGGTTTAGATTTCTGCTTTGGGACAGCCACTCATCTAATTCCTTAAAATAGTTTTATATGTAAAACTTGTTAAAGGATCAGAACAATGCCTCCAAGACCATCATCAGGTGAACTGTGGGGTATCCACTTGATGCCCCCAAGAATCCTAGTAGAATGTTTACTACCAAATGGAATGATAGTGACGTTAGAATGCCTCCGTGAGGCTACATTAATAACTATAAAGCATGAATTATTTAAAGAAGCAAGAAAGTACCCTCTCCATCAACTTCTTCAAGATGAATCTTCTTACATTTTCGTAAGTGTTACCCAAGAAGCAGAAAGGGAAGAATTTTTTGATGAAACAAGACGACTTTGTGACCTTCGGCTTTTTCAACCCTTTTTAAAAGTAATTGAGCCAGTAGGCAACCGAGAAGAAAAGATCCTCAATCGAGAAATTGGTATGACAGTTTTTGTCTAAATGACATTGTTGTCCTATTCTAAAAGCAAATAACTATGAAACTTAACTATTTTCTCATTACTAAAATATTTCTGTCTGAATCTGTTAACTGCCTTTGTAACCTTAAATAAATAGATTTTGAAATAAAAACCATTATAAATCAAAAGTATTTTTTGACTGCTTGGCCAAGGAACTATTTTTAATAGTATCCTATAAATTTTTCTTTAAGAAATTTATTATATCCCAGTTTGGTTTTGTTACTCTTTTACAAAATTACATGGATGTTTACTTCCTTTCCTCCAAGTTGCGGGAATATATTATGTGTTACATGTTAAAAATATTTGAGTCTTTGTCAACTCTTTATGTATTCATCAAAATTTCTTTAAACCCAGAGAGACTTCTTTATTGTAATCTTCCAAAAATGTCAAGTTCCCCATTTGTAAGAAACATGTTTGTACTGTATGTTTAAAAGAATGTTATATTCTTTATATAATTTTTTTAAGGTTTTGCTATTGGCATGCCAGTATGTGAATTTGATATGGTTAAAGATCCAGAAGTACAGGACTTCCGAAGAAATATTCTGAATGTTTGTAAAGAAGCTGTGGATCTTCGGGATCTTAATTCACCTCATAGTAGAGCAATGTATGTCTATCCTCCAAATGTAGAATCTTCACCAGAACTGCCAAAGCACATATATAATAAATTAGATAAAGGTAAGAAACTTGTCAATCTGCCATAATTGGTCACTAAAGTAAAAATTTCTATCTCTTTTTATCCCACCTAGATGAGGAGATTCTTGAAGACAGGGACCGTTTATACTGACAAGATATGGCTAAGTGCCAAATATATATGCATGTAATAAATATTTATTGATTGAATGAATTGTGAACATAACAGTGCTGATCCCGGTGAATTGTGTTTCTTAAAACTAAAGAACTTTGAGTTTGAAATTCATTCTTACACAGTTACAACTGATTATCTTTTTACAAATAAGAAATGGAAATGCTTTATGAAATTTTGGGAAAACTTTGCACATTTTTGTGACATAAATACAAAGAAAAATAAATTTCTTAATATTAAATGTAATAATTAAATCTGATCATGAGTGATAATATATAGATTGACTTTTGACATTTAATATATCAATTTCTAGAATTAAGTGAACATGAATTAAGTGAACAATTTATACACTCTGGGGAAATGAAAATGTCATTTGTATCAGATAAATATTCTGTATTTTTCAAGATAACAAAGTGAAGTTTTCAATTTGAAGTTTTAGAATAAGTTAGCTTTCACACACTATTAAATATAAAATTCTGTTGGTAGGATGAGTTAAGACATCTTATTACTATTTCACTCATATTACTCAAAATAGTTTAATGCAGTATAATGTAAAATCTTCATTTGAAATTCTTCTCTAATTTAGCAGACCTTCTAAAATGAAAGTCTCTTTTCATTTTCCACCAACATCCTTTATGAAACTTTTCCTACAGAAAAGTTGAAAGAATTGTACTGTGAACACCTGAATCACTCTACCGTAGTTTTAATCTTTCCATTTTCATCATCTTCCCTCCTTCCTCCCAGCTTAATTGATCTTAAAAGGAAAACATTTAAAAATTCATATTCTTTCCCTTCTTCCACCATCTTTTCTCTCCTTCTGATTCAGAATTACCATTAAGTCTCCATGATTCCTTCCCATAGTTGCCAAAAACTCTTCTACTTTAGGTACTGTTGAACCTTTGATACCACCATGAGTCACTCTTCACAGGGATTGTACTCAGGAAGTATGTGATGCAGTTTAGGATGGAAATTAGCTTGACCTCAGGTATTGTGACCCACTAGTCACAGTTTTGCATGCTTGTCATGAAACATGAGATTTGGGCATGGCTGGGCAGCCCTGTCATATTTGAAAGAATTGTGGTTTCTGCCTGATATTTACCTGTATTTAATTAGCTTGATTATAAGTCATTTCTGATTATGGTTAGAATAATGGTAGTACATAGTACATTTTAAAATTTGTCTCTTGAGGGGTGCCTGGGTGGCTCAGTGGGTTAAAGCCTCTGCCTTCGGCTCAGGTCATGATCTCAGGGTCCTGGGATCGAGCCCCACATCAGGCTCTCTGCTCAGCAGGGAGCCTGCTTTCCCTGCTCTCTCTGTCTGCCTCTCTGCCTACTTGTCATCTCTGTCTGTCGAGTAAATAAATAAAATCTTTAAAAAAAAATTTGTCTCTTGAAAAATGAAATATATATGGTGATTGCATCTAATAATGTTTTCCTGTTATAGGGCAAATAATAGTGGTGATTTGGGTAATAGTTTCTCCAAATAATGACAAACAGAAGTATACTCTGAAAATCAACCATGACTGTGTGCCAGAACAAGTAATTGCTGAAGCAATCAGGAAAAAAACTAGAAGTATGTTGCTATCATCTGAACAACTCAAACTCTGTGTTTTAGAATATCAGGGCAAGTATATTTTAAAAGTGTGTGGATGTGATGAATACTTCCTCGAGAAATATCCTCTAAGTCAGTATAAGGTGAGTAACAAGCTTCAAAAACATTAATATGAAATGTAAAAGTTGGGGACAAGTATCTGTATTTTTAGGAAATTTTGAAAATTCAATGATTAGTATTAGTGAATAGCTTCATAAGTTTATTTTTAATACTCTGATTATTTTGAGCAGCTGGGTGGCTCAGTCAGTTAAGCATCTGCTTCAGTTCAGGTCATCATCTTGGGGTCCTAGGAGCAAGCCCCACATCAGGCTCCCTGCTTAGTGGGGTGCCTGCTTCTCCCTCTCTTTCTGCTTGTGCTTTCTCTCTCTCTCTCTCTCTCTCAAAGAAATAAATAAATAAAAATTTTTAAGTTTAAAAAAAAATGCCATATGTAATTTGAGAGATTGATGACGAATCTGAGAGAACAGATGCTTTTTTTCTTTAGATTTTATATATTGATATTGATATTGATATTTATATATTGATTACATATATAGAATATATATTTTATATATATTTAGATTTATATATTGATATTTAGAGTCCTACTATAGATACATGGATAAGCTGATTAACATTGTTCAGATATAAACAGTGTTTCCGTAATGAGTATTCTCTGGTCATTGTTTTTAATTCTTTTTTTCTCTTTTTTTTTTGCTTACATGTTTGTTGCTTTTAAAATGAAACACCTTACAAGAAATGGCTTTTTCCCTCCCCTCTTAATCTTTTACAGTACATAAGAAGCTGTATAATGCTTGGGAGGATGCCCAATTTGATGCTGATGGCTAAAGAAAGCCTTTATTCCCAACTGCCAATGGACTGTTTCACAATGCCTTCATATTCCAGACGCATCTCCACAGCTACACCATATATGAATGGAGAAACATCTACAAAATCCCTGTGGGTTATAAATAGTGCACTCAGAATAAAAATCCTTTGTGCAACCTATGTGAATGTAAATATTCGAGACATTGACAAGGTAAAGTCAAGTGTTGATGCTTATTATATAAATTACATAAACTTTTTTACTGAACCATGTATAATAATCTGTTGGCCTGCACTGTTTTCAGATAGCTAGAAAACCACTCCTCTCCCTCAGCTGCTGCACCATTTACAGTCCTTTGTCTGTAATGCTAATATCCATAATTCTCATATTCTAATCATTTTAATTTCCATAATCTACATTTTTAAAACCATGAGTATTATAGAATTCATTTGGCAGCAAAACCTGACCTAACCTGAAGCAAGAATTTTTATAGCTTTTATATCCCATTTAGTGTAAATATGCATATGTTTTATTGCAGAAATATTAATGTCTTTATGGAGTACTGTTCCAACTGCTAAGAATATGAAGTGATATTTAGTATATATACCAATTTATCTTTCTATAATATGAAAAACTGAATTATACACCTGGCCTAAAGGGATTATGTAATAATATTGGTTCTATAATGTGTGTGTATAATATGTTTGTACGTATTTTTATACACATACTCTTCTTTTTCTTTTTTAAGATCTATGTCCGAACAGGTATCTATCATGGAGGAGAACCCTTATGCGATAATGTGAACACTCAAAGAGTACCTTGTTCTAATCCCAGGTAAGGAAGTATATGGATTTATATTTCCAAAAGCCATGTTAGTATTTAGCAGTGTAATCAATAAAAGTAGTAAATTTTTTTGCATTATTAGATTTATACAAGTCATTTAAATTACCAGACCAATTTACACATAGACCATAAGGACTTTCAGTAAAATGAATATCTGTCACAGGACCATTTTGTCAGTTCTTCGTAAAATTTTATCCGAAGGGTTTTTCTGATTTTCTCTTCCCATTATATCAAGTAGAGAACAGAATATAGTTACATTTTGTGCTGATGATTCCCCACATTAGGTCCATAAACCTAGTATTTTATTCTTTTTTAAAATTTTTTTTAAATTGTATTTATTTATTTAACAGACAGAGATCACAGGCAGAAAGGCAGGCAGAGAGAGAGGAGGAAGCAGGCTCCCTGCTGAGCAGAGAGCCCAATGCGGGGCTTGATCCCAGGACCCTGACATCATGACCTGAGATGAAGGCAGAGGCTTAACTTACTGAGCCACCCAGGCGCCCCCGGTATTTTATTCTTAACCTCCATTTACATTTACATTAAGAAGAAATGAAAGTTGGCAAACAACTTCAGAGCCAGACTACTGTGAGGCACTCACATCACTCAGAAGAGTAGATCTTTATGACATTTAAATAAAGAGTCTTTGCGAATAAATCCATTTCTGAGAGGGAGTTTGGAGGAACATTTTAAATGAGTACTGCCTAGAAATGCAATGAAGAAATAAAAGGTAATCCAACAGTTTGCCATCCTGCTATTTCTTTGGCTCTTTATAGAATCATTTGGGAATTAAGAGTCTACCTTAAATATAATAGAAACATTTTAAGAGCACTCAAATTGTTACTAAAGATTAAAGGTGAATTTTGTAGACTAGCAATAGAGACAACTAGTAAAACCTCCAGAAGTAAACTTTGTAATGAATTTAGACTGAGTTCTAGGAGAATCAAGAAAAAGTTCTGGTCTTGTAATTAAGTTGCTAGAGATGGCCACCATTCTAGAGCCTAGGTGAAGTTCAAAGAGGTGATAGCCTTCTCTACTAGGAGGAAGTAATAGTTCCTTACCCAACCTGAACTATTGTCAGTCAGAAGTACATCATTTAATTAGAAGTTACACTGTGAAACAACTACAGGATCTTTTTAAATTTTTGTTGTAGCAGGGAAAGTTTATTTCCCACCCATACTGCATGTATTTCACAGGTTGGGTGGGATGTCTGTGTGAGGAACAGAAAAACAGTATTTAAGGAAATACTGGGTAAAAATTTTCCAAACTTGTGGAAAACTATAAACATTCTAAGAAGTTCAACAAGCTCCAACCAAAGACCCCAAAATAATATTGAGTAGATATATCCTAGTTGTTTCAAGTACTTAAAGTAAACTAGTTTTATAAAAGTAAAAGGTAAATTTGTTTAATAATATGAGATTAAAAGCTCAAAATTTTAGTAAATTATCTATTTAGATAGGACTTAAATTTGATTATCTTTTCTTCAAGAATTCTCTAGTTTAGAACTTCAGGCCAGTATCTCTGAAGAACATAGATGGAAAAATCCTCAACAAAATATTAACAAACTAAATCCAACAATACATTAAAAAGATCATTCACCACAATCAAGTGGGATTTATTCCTGGTTTAGTAGTTATAAATCGGTCAACATGATACCATACATCAACAAGAGAAAGATTGAAAACCATATGATCATTTCAATAGATGCAGAAAAATCCCTTGACAAAGTATGATAAAACTTTCAACACAGTATGTTAGTGGGAATATACCTCAACATAATAAAGGTCATCTATTTAAAACCCACAGCTAACATCAAACTCAGTGTTGAAAAATTGGGGTCTTTCCCCTTAAGATCAGGAACAGGACAAGGATGTCCACTCTTGCCACTTTTACTCAGCATAGTAATAGAAATCCTAGCCACAGCAATCAGACAGGAAAAATGAATAAAAGGCATCCAGATTGGTAAGGAAGAAGTAAAACTTCCACTATTTGCAGTTGACATGATACACTATATAGAAGATCATAAAGACTCAATGTTGAAAAAGAAAACCAAAGCTAGAGGCATCACAATTCCAGACCTCAAGCTGTAATCATCAAGACACTATGGTAATGACACAAAAACAGACACATAGATAAATAGGACAGAATAGAGAACTCAGAAATGGACACTCAACTCTATGGTCAGCTGATCTTCAAAAAGCAGGAAAGACTATCCAGTGGAAAAAAACACAGTCTCTTCAACAAATGGTATTGGGAAAATTGGACAGCCACATGCAGAAAAATGAAACTGGACCACTTTTTACACCATACACAAAAATAAACTGAAAATGGATGAAAGACCTAATGTGAGACAGGAATCCATCAAAATCCTTGAAGAGAATACAGACAGCAACTTCTTGCTAGACACATATTTAACAGTAAGGGAAACGGAAGCAAAAATGAACTGTTGGGACTATATTAAAATAAAAAACTTCTGTATGGAAAAGGAAACAATCAACAAAACTAAAAGACAGCCTAATGAAGGACAACAAATGACAATAAAGGGTTAGTATCCAAAATATATAAAGAATTTATAAAACTCAACACCCACACACCAAATAACCCAATCAAAACATGGGCAGAAGACATGAACAGACATCTCCAAAGAAGTCAGACATCCAGGTGGCCAATAGACACATGAAAAGATGGTCAGTATCACTATCACTCATCATCAGGGAAATGCAAATCAAAAGTACAAAGAGATACTACCTCATACCTATCAGAGTGACTAAAATAAAAAACACAAGAAACAACAGTGTTGGAGAGTTTGTGGAGAAAAAGGAACCCTTGTGCCCTATTGCTGAGAATGCAAACTGGTGCAGTCACTGTGGAAAACAGTAAGTAATCCTCAAAAAATTAAAAAGGACTACCCTATGAACCAGTAATCCCACTACTAGATTTACCCGAATAATATGGAAACAGTAATTTGAAAAGCTATGTGCCCTCCTATGTTTATAGCACTATTATTTACAATAGCCAAATTATGGAAGCAGCCCAAGTGTCCATTGATGGATGGATGACTAAAGAGCTGTACACACACACACACACACACAGGAATATTATTCAGCCATTTTAAAAAATCTTGCCATTTGCAGCAACATGAATGAAGCTAGAGAGTATAACGCTAAGCAAAATGAGTCAGAGAAAAAAGACAAATACCATACCATATGATTTCAGTCATGTGGAATTTAAGAAACAAAACAAATGAGCAAAGTGGGAAGAAAGAGACAAACCAAGAAACAGACTTTTAACTATAGAGAGCAAACAGAGGGTTCCCAGAGGGGAGGTTATAGGGGGATGGGAAAAACAGGTGATGGGGATTAGGAGCGCATTTATGATGAGTAATGTATAGAATTGTTGAATCACTGTATTGTACACCTGAAACTAATATAACAGTGTATACTTAGCTATATTGGAATTACAATTAAAACATTTAATAAAAAAAAAGAATTCTCTAGTTAAAGGGTAAAATCCCTATAGTAATAGTACTAGGATTTAAGTAGATTTTTAACTTTTCTGTATTCACAAAATTAAAATCAAGGATAAAGAATATGAAGTTATTAGAAGGGTAGAAAAGTTGATTTTTTAAAAATTCTTACTGAGATTGATTATTCTAAATCCATACTTCCATATGCTAGATAAAGTAGACACTTAATGATTTCTTCATAGATGTTACCAGTCCTCTCCCAAAATCAAAATAAATTTGGACTATATATATCAAACCATTGCCTAAAAATAAAAAATGTCATTGATATGTGTGTATGCACTTGTCTGTATGGACTTTAGAGGAAGAGAGAAACATGTTTTTGTCAATTAGCATAGTATTGGACAGCTACACTTATGGGACATAGCTCTTTTAGAAAGTGTGTAGGATATTTTTCATTAATTTTGAGCAATTGGAAAGATTTATAAGTAATAAAAACTAGGAACATCTAAGTACGTGTATCTTTAGTTTTTCTTAATTTTCTTATATTATTGTGGACTTATCAGATCCAACAGTATTTCTTCTACTTGTATTTCTTTTCCTTTTAGAATTTCTTATTACTAACTTCACCCATTTAAATATAAGTCTTCTCTGCATCAAAGGACCATATTTTTTTTATCTTTGTCCATAAGTAGAACTTATCTTACTGATAAAGGTTATACCTTAGTTTGGCTAATTAAAAATAGAATTTTTACTATTATATTGTTAAGTCTTATTTTTATAATAAAAAATAGAATTATGAAAAAGTCCTTTGAAGAAATTTTCTAGATTACTATCTAGCACTTGAACTTTTACTGTGGACCAATTACTATTCTTTTCACTTTACTTGTGTTACCTGACCAAGCCAGCCACGCACCCCTTAACTTGTGTTATATCATTTAATCTTCACAACAATCTTAGGGAGTAAGTACTATTATTAGTCTCATTTCACAGATGAGAAAACAGACAAAAGCAATGGTCACACATTTTTTTAATTTAAATTCAACATGTAGTATATTATTAGTTTTTGATGTAATATTCAGTGATTCATTAGTTGTGTATAACACCCAGTGCTCATCACATCACAAAGGGTCATACATTTAATAAAATAGTGAACAGGCGTCTACTCAAGGTAGTCTTACCTGATTTTATACTGGTAACTGTTGGTATAATGTTTCAAAACAAGACAAAACAAAGTGTTTGGGGGCATCTGGGTGGCTCAGTCAGTTAAGCAACTGCCTTCAGCTCAGTTCGTGATCTCAGGTCCTAGGATGGAGCCCCACATTGGGCTCCCTGCTCATTAGGAAGCCTGCTTCTCTCTCTCCCCCTCTGCCCCTCCCCCTACTTGTGTTCTCTCTCTCTCTCTGTCAAATAAATAAATAAAACGTTTTTTTTTTTAAAAAAGAAGTGTTGTTACTTGGCCCTTGACAGATCTGCCCACCAAATATAGACATAATTTCACATATAATAGCCAGTAAATTAAAAAGAATTTGTCTTAAATATTTGAATAATTTTTGTCATCACTTTGTATAGCAACTTTTTATTCTTTATTATGAATGTTAACTGTTACCTCTTGTCAAGTAATTATTCTCAACTTCAAATACTTTCTGCTTACATATCCTTCATTTTATTTGCATAGTGACTGACTTCTTCTGAACTGGGTTCTTCTGAATAAAATTATGTCATATGTAAAAGTAAATATAATTGTAATCATAATAGAAAATCTCACTCTTCTTGTTTAGTTTCCCTCTTTCAAATGCCTTTTCTATAAGCTAGTTTGTTTTTGTTTTTTTTACTGCAGTATAGCACAAATGCATAAAAGTATACAAATGATGATCATAAAGTTCAGTGAATTATCACAGAGTTAATACCTATATAACTACTGTGCTGGTTAAGAAACAGAACATTTACCAGAAATATGACATATCCCCTTCTATTAACCTTCTCACCTCCCAAAGGCAACAGCTATCCTGACATCTAACATTATTTTTTAGTTTGAACTGTTTTTGAATTTTATATAAATGTACTCAAGAAATAGATACTCTCTTATATCTAGCTTCTTTCACTCATGTTTGTAAGATTTCATCCATATTGCAAGTAACGTGTTTATTTCCATTGTTGTATGGTATTCCATTTTATGAATATACAGCAATTTGTTCTACTTTTGGACATTTGGATTGTTAACACTTGGGGGATATTTGCACACTCATCACTAGCAATGTGTGAGATTTCCTGTTACTACACCTCCTTACTGTCCCTTGGTAACATCATTGGTATCATCAGCCTTTATAGTTTTAGCCAATCTCTTATATAGTGATATCTCTATGAGATTTTATTTTGCATTTTCTGGTTGACAAATAATATTGGCTACTTTTTTACGTTTATTGGCCATTTGTATATGACCTTGTGAAGTATGTCTATTCCAGTTGATTTCTGGCCTGTTTTTATTTGATTTTTTGTTTTCTTGATGTTTTGTAGGAGTTGTTTATATACCCTGGATAAAGCCTTTTTTTTTTCTTTTTGGTAAATTCTTTTTTTCTTTAAAATTTTACATAGGTGGAATGAATGGCTAAATTATGATATATACATTCCTGATCTTCCTCGTGCTGCTCGACTTTGCCTTTCCATTTGTTCTGTTAAAGGCCGAAAGGGTGCTAAAGAGGTAAAGTATTTCAGAAGGAATAATTATTTTTACCTCTAAAAAACTCCTAATTATACTGCTTTGAATTTTTATCAAGAAGTAGTTTTTTTCTTTATCTAAAAAAATTAGTCAAATATTTTTAAATTTTTAATAAATAAATGTGTCATAGAAGAATACCTCAGGAGAGCTTCCCAAGTTTATTTACAAGTATGTCCTGAGTTCACATGGACAAAATTTTTTAAACATGCAGAGTGACTACCCACAAATATATGTTAGGTGGCTACATGCCAGTATCTGCCTGGCTTGCTTTGGTTCATATTTCCTATTTATAATTAAAGAAAAGTTTCTGTTATTTCAAATAGGAAAACAGAAAGTGCTTGTATTTTCAAAAAAAAATTGATGTGACTTATTATAGCTATCATTGTACCGATAGTTATCGAATTCTTTCTGTGTAAGAAAGAAGTGTTTTGAAATGCATTTTGTAGGGGCACCTGGGTGACTCAGTCATTAAGCATCTGCATTCGGCTAAGGTCATGATCCCAGGGTCCTGGGATCAAACCCCCCACTGAGCCCCACATCAGGCTCCCTGCTCGGCAGGAAGCCTGCGCTTCTACCTCTCCCACTCCCCCTGCTTATGTTCCCTCTCTCTCTCTGTCTCTCTCTCTCTGTCAAATAAATAAATAATCTTTTTAAAACTGTATTTTATAATTTAATCCACATAGTAGTGAATATCTTTCTGTTCATTTTTGAAGGAACACTGTCCATTGGCCTGGGGAAATATAAACTTGTTTGATTATACAGATACTCTAGTATCTGGAAAAATGGCTCTGAACCTTTGGCCAGTACCTCATGGATTAGAAGATTTGCTGAACCCTATTGGTGTTACTGGGTCAAATCCAAATAAAGTAAGCTTTTTATTATCATAAATTAGAATTTTTTCTTTTTTATGACAGTTAAGCACAATACATATGATAACTTTTATTCCATCTCTTAGGAAACCCCATGCTTAGAGTTGGAGTTTGACTGGTTCAGCAGTGTGGTAAAGTTCCCAGATATGTCAGTGATTGAAGAGCATGCCAACTGGTCGGTGTCTCGAGAAGCAGGATTTAGTTATTCCCATGCAGGACTGGTAAGGCAGATCACTGAGTTTTCTTAAGTATCAGTTATAATCAGTGGATTTGGGTTTATCCTCTTTGTTTGGAGAAGGGTTCATGGGGTTTAGTTACACTGGCATAGCTCCTATAGGCTCTGGACAGAGTTGCAATATGATCACATTCTCTATATGCTAATACGGTTGCTGAAGTTCTGTCTCTTCTTAGTTTAGTCAGAGCCCTAGCCTGCCTTCATTTAACAAATATTTATTGAATGCCAACTATATGTTTATATTTATTGTATGAGAGGTAATGGTGAAAATAGACGTTAAAGTGGTAAAAGAAAAATGCATTGGGTTCAAGAAAGAACTTTTTACTTCTCTGAGAGAGTAACCTGAAGGTTGAAACAAAAGAAACAGAGGGTTGGGGTGAAAAGCCAATATGTATTGGGTTCAAGAAAGAACTTTTTACTTCTCTGAGATAGTGACCTGAAAGTTGAAACAAAAGTATGAGTATGTTGTTAGTTAAGCTTAGAAGCAGAGGAGAGCTTTGTTACCACCATACTCCAGGATCCCCTAGAAAAGATTACATATAAAAGGGAGTTTAAATATAAATCAAGTTGTCTGATCTTGGCCATTAATTTGGAACCACAGTATAACTGGGTTCAAAGACCATTAACTCTTATTTCTCAAGGGCAAAGGTGTCAGTGCTAAGAGAAGATATTTTTATTCTTTGTTGTCTCTTGCCCTGGTTTTCAAATATATCACTTTTTCTTTGGCCTGGTGATACATTATGGCTAGACCAACCAATGAGTATGGGGCCAAGAGGTCCTGAAATAGGCCTACCTGATAATAGCAATGCCCAGGGGCAGTTAGAATCCTGCATTGAGGAACTTTATTAGCTTATATCTGTGTTCACAGCAAGGAGTTTACAAATCCCTTTTGTAAACTGATTGGTAATAATCATAACCTTCCTGCCAATATACTTTCAGAGATATGTAGCAAGTATTTAGAGAAGCACAAATTAATTTAAAATTATTACTGAATTCTTTCAGATACTAAAAGTACAAAGGAATTCTTTTACTTGAAAAATGTAGCCACTATTTTGTAACTTTGATTTCTTATTGATAATTCTAACATATATCAAGTGCTTACTGTGTACCAAAATCTTAAAAGCAATCTCTATTAGGGTAGTATGTGTATAATCCCTATATTGCCAGTAAGGAAACAGGCTTAAGGAGCTTAAATAACTTATCCAGTATCACTGTTTAATAAGTATTGAGCTTCTGGCGCACCGGGGTGGCTCAGTGGGTTAAAGCCTCTGCCTTCCATTCAGATCTGCCTTCAGCTCATGATCCCAGGGTTCTGGGATCAAGCCCTGCATCGGGCTCTCTGCTCAGCGGGGAGCCTGCTTCCCCTCCCCTATCTCTGCCTGCCTCTCTGCCTACTTGTGATCTCTGTCTGTCAAATAAATAAATAAATAAAATCTTTTTAAAAAAATAAGTATTGAGCTTCTAACTCTCAACTGTTTTGCTGTAACTGAACAGAAACTCCTTAATTTTGAAATTGGGATTGAAGTATTGATGAGCTAAAAATAAATAGATAAATAAAATTAAAAATAATAAAATTTTAAAAATTTTTAAAAAGAAATATTGATGAGCATTCCCATGAATTGCCCATAGTGCTATATCATTAGTTATACCTGTAAACCAAAGGAATTGTGAGAGTCAAGTCACTTTAAGACTCATTTATCTCCTATTTTTATTCATACATTCACTTTATTATCAGAGTCTGTCTCAATTAGCTTTTGAGTTTCTTTTTGAGCAGTCCTACCTCTTAGAGACTACGCTGAATGAAATAAGTCAAGCAGAGAGAGTCAGTTATCATATGGTTTCACTTAACTTGTGTAGCATAAGGAATAACACGGAAGACATTGAGAGATGGAGAGAAGTGAGTTGGGGGAAGTCAGAGGGGGAGACAAACCATGAGAGACTGTGGACTCTGAGAAACAAACTGAGGGTTTTGGAGGGTGGAGGAGTGGGGGGTTGGGTGAGCCTGGTAGTGGGTATTATGGAGGGCACGTATCACATGGAGCACTGGGTGTGGTACATAAACAATGAATTTTAGAATACTGAAAAAAATTTTTTAAAAAAGGATTGATATTTTATGACTTTTTTTTCTTTCTGAGAATTTTTTCTTTAAAGAAAAAAGTTGTGTTTTTTTTTGTTGTTGTTGTTTTTTTTAAGATTTTATTTATTTATTTGTCAGAGAGAGAGGGAGAGAGAGCGAACGAGCACAGGCAGACAGAGAGGCAGGCAGAGGCAGAGGGAGAAGCAGGCTCCCCACCGAGCAAGGAGCCCGATGTGGGACTCGATCCCAGGACGCTGGGATCACGACCTGAGCCGAAGGCAGCTGCTTAACCAACTGAGCCACCCAGGCGTCCCAAAAAGTTGTTTTTAATAGAATAAAGATGGGTCAGTTTTTCAGTTATGATTGGGTCTATTGAAAACTTCTATAAACCTAAGATAGAAACAATATCTAAGGTCCTGGAGGTAGAGGGAACAAAATTACATCACTTAAGAATCATTACTTCAGACTCTAATGATGATGGTAAAATTGATCATATAGTTAAAACATCAAATAATATCCTAGATTAATTTTCTTGAACTCAAGATATGATGAGTGAACAATATATTTCCAAGAACAAAAAGGAAATATTGTATTCAATTAGTCATTCAACAGGAATAACTTCATCACACACTATTTTTTGATGAGAACCTGGACCACACCTCATCTTTCTTTCCAGTTTTAATGCTGTTATACACCAGAATTTATTTGATACACTTTTTAAGTGAATAAACATCACAGGCAGGTGTGTATGCAAAGATGAGTGGAAGGGAAAAAGTGATGTAGAAATACAAAATTGCTTGGATTACTATAAAAGTTCTCAAAAGTATTACATTTTAACAATTGAAGTATAAGAAGAACAATCAGGAGCTAGAACTTATTAGATATGCATTTGAAGTGTGGAATCACAATCTGTAAGATGTGTATGTTCCAGGCTCATGCATGACAGTTGATGAGCAAGCATTTAATGGCATTCAAAGTATGTTGTCCATTTTGATTATGAATTTGGTTCTGCTGTGTTTAAATTCTTTTTAATTAATTATTTTTATTAACATATAATGTAGTATTTGCCCCAGGGGTACAGGTCTGTGAATCGTCAGGCTTACACACTTCACAGCACTCACCATATCACATCTGTGTTTAAATTTTTAATAAGATGTCAAATAAAGTTGTTTTTCACAACTGTTTTTCACAAAATTTTTTCATAGTTTACTAAGTTATTTTATATTAAAAATGAAAACAACTAAAAAATAAGCCAATAATATTAAGAGTCGCTTAGACCAAAATGATAAATGATAATGACTGCTTTTCCTGGTGAATCAAGGGTTAAGTATTTGTTATCTCTTACCTTGAGTATTACAATAGCCTCCTAAATGGTTCTCATCAGTCTACAAAGCAGCTAAAATAATCTTTATAAAACAAATCAGGGGCGCCTGGGTGGCTCAGTGGGTTAAAGGGCCCTGGGATTGAGCCCCGCATGGCTCTCTCCTCAGCAGGGAGCCTGCTTCCCCTCTCTCTCTCTTTCTCTGCCTGCTTCTCTGCCTACTTGTGATCTCTGTCTGCCAAATAAATAAAATGTTAAACATAAATCAAATCATGATATTCATCCTTTAAATACCTTTCACTAAAAATAAAATCCAAACCTTTTACCCCGACTTGCAAATTTTATGTGGTCTAAACATATCCTCCCATCACTCTCCCCTTGTCTCCTGGGCTTCAGGCTCACAGGTCTTTTTCCTTTTCCTCCCTAATACCAAACTCATTCTCTTCTTGGGTCACTTTCACTGTTTCCTCCACCTGCAGTAGTCTTTTCCCCCATCTTAGTGTGGGTGCTTCTTTCGTATCATTTGGACCGCAAATTAAATATTCCCTTCTCAGAGGCCACTTCCAAATACCCAGTGTAAAGTAGCCACTCAGTCATTCTTCGTTATATCACCCAAAGTATTTATATCAGCTTGCCATTTTTTTTTATTTGTTCATTTAATTTTTCACTATAATGGGGATCTTGTTAGTGCAGGTTCTTTTACTATTTAGGACCCTCAGCAGTAGGAAAAAACAAGGCACACAGTACATGTTTTAATAAATATTTGTTGATGGACATGTGCCAATATTTCTTTATACTCTCAGATAAATTAATAATATTTTAAGTGTTGTTAATAAAGTGTTAACAAATGTTAATAAAAACCAAGTGGCATGGATGCCTGCTTTCATTTTTAGCCATTGGGAATATGTATAACCCATTCCAAAGGATATATACTTGTTTTCATAATATATTAATATACACTCATAATATTCATTATGCAGTTAATATATCTGTATTTAAAGGGAATGTTACTTTGACTCTTGGAACTATACCAAAGGTTAATATGGTGTTTTTATTTTAGTTTCCAAACATTTAACACCCAGTGTTTTAACAAGGGTATTTCTTTTCCTTTTTTTTCTTACTTATTTTTACTTTTTAAATTTGAGAGCCTTGCAGTGATTATAAGAATGTGTTTGAGCAAAGATTATGAAAGAATTTACATTTTTATTTTATTATTTTACTATTTCTTATTCCAGAAACATGAACAGATTATTTAATAGAATACTAGGAAGGGGCATTATCAGGAAGAGAAGTCAGTTACTTACTTCTACCCTCAAGTATCCCAGTCTGGTCTTATACCTGACTCACTTTGGCAGTTACTGTTCTGTGACTGGTGGTAATGTTAACTAAGATACTGGATTTGTTCCACAAATACTGCCTTAAGCTGATTCTCCCCATCCCTGGAAATAAAGGCTTGTGATGAGAATAAACTGGATCACAACAATTAATAAGCAGTGTAAAGTTGTTGGCCATTGTCTATTTTTGTAGATCACTCATGAATCCAGGGGAAAATATGGCAAAGGAAATCATATAAGATATTACTTTATTTTGCAGAGTAACAGACTAGCTAGAGACAACGAATTAAGAGAAAACGATAAAGAACAGCTCCGAGCAATTTGTACCCGAGATCCTCTATCTGAAATCACTGAGCAAGAGAAAGATTTTCTGTGGAGCCACAGGTAAATGTTAAGATGAATATTCCCTGAAACAACTGATTTTGGCTTATCTTGCGGGTTCTTCAATACCTGTTAAAGTACATAAAGCATAATTTACATGACTTTTTTGTCATAAGCAATATTCTTTTTTAAACTGTGGGTAAAGATCAGTATTTCTAGAAAATCATGCTGCATTTGTACTAACCTTCCACCTTCAAGCCTTGAAGGCTTTTTTAAAATTCTGAATCCCTGGTATGACTTTTTTTAGGATTTGTTTTGGGGCCTTTTTTAAATGAAATTCAAGATCAAAAAAAAAAAAAAAATACCTGTAGCTTTAGATCAATTTAGTTGGGATGTAGTTGGTCTAGATAATTCAGTTTTTAGGCATTCTTTCCATTTTTTTCCTTATACTTTCTCAAAGTAATAGTGCAGTGCTTTATTTTCACTTATGAAGAAATTACCCCACTACTTAGGAATTATTTAAATTCCTGGTTTATTTAAATAAAGCAGTTGCAGTGTCTTTCTACAGAAAGCCTATTGAAACATAATTTTGTCCAGTGACTACAGTAGAAGTGGTAACTCTCCTCATGGTTTCTGTTGGGTGAGTGGGTAAAAAAGGACTTATGTAGTGTTATGAAATAAATTCATACTTTTTTTCAAAGTATCTGTCTTCCATTTGGATTATTCTTTTGTTTTCCATGACATTGTAACTGTCTAAGTATTATGTGTGCATAAATATGCAATTACAGTGTTAAATGCTGATTTCTTTTGATTTTAAAGTAAGCTAGTAATGGTAAGTTTTCAGAGTGTCTGGAAAGATTACATAGTTTAAAATTTAGATATCTAGGCCTTTTGATTAACATGCAAGAATGTTTTCTTTTGTTTTGTCTTTTCCACACAGACACTATTGTGTAACTATCCCTGAAATTCTACCCAAACTGCTTCTGTCTGTTAAATGGAATTCTAGAGATGAAGTAGCTCAGGTAAATGCATGTTTGAGATTACAGAATAACTGTTGTATAAAATTCATGTGTCACTCAAATTGTTTTCTCTCAGAAAGTCTGCATAAGAGGTGAAATAGACCTCTTAACTAATATATATGTTTTATATTAATAATGATAATATAGTGGGGAAAATGCCATTCACAACACTAATAAAATTAGAATTGAACATTTTAAGCACCAAATTCATAAGGAGCTCTTAACTAATTTTAAAAAAAGAAATAAAGACATTGACTTAGAAGGTTCACTCACAATTGTCTTCCTTTTAAAATATGATTTATTGTCTTTGCCATAACAGATGTACTGCTTAGTAAAAGATTGGCCTCCAATCAAACCTGAACAGGCTATGGAGCTTCTGGACTGTAATTACCCAGATCCTATGGTTCGAGGTTTTGCTGTTCGGTGCTTGGAAAAATACTTAACAGATGACAAGCTTTCTCAGTACCTAATTCAGCTAGTACAGGTAAAATAATGTAAAATAGAAAAATAATGTTTTATTCTAAATCCATGCACCTTTATCCAGACTGTGAATCTTTATCTACACTAGTTTTATGCTTTTTTAAAAATAGGTTATATTACCAGTAGTACCTACTTAATTTCTAAAAAATTTTCTTTAAATCCAACCATGCAAAAACTGACCCTGAATAATGCAATGTTGTTTTTATGTTTGTATTTAATCACATAGGTCCTAAAATATGAACAGTATTTGGATAACCTGCTTGTGAGATTTTTACTCAAGAAAGCATTGACTAATCAAAGGATTGGGCACTTTTTCTTTTGGCATTTAAAGTAAGTCACATTATTTTCCCATTAAATTCTTTAGATATATATTACTTGCTTTCTTAACAGATCTATAAATATTACTTATATACTGTTGTTTTTGTCTGAAAGAGTTTTCCATAATGAAAGTATATTGTACCAATCATAAGCTTCCCTTCAAGTTTTTCTCTTTAGTATTAAATAAGCAGTAAAATTCAAAACTGAATTTTATATAGAAATGAGACCTGAAGTATTTTTAAAGACTTTGATTTTACTTTAAACAAAGTAAAATTTGGTAGGTTAATCTTGGTTAATATTACAGTTGATTTCACTGTATGTGTGGATTAAAATATCCAAAATAAAGGAAAAAAAAAATCCTGCCTTGGAATTCAGAACAATATTAACAGAAGTCCCAAGTTTCTTACTAGAAAACAAGCTAATTAAGAATTAAAAGTATTTGGGCGCCTGGGTGGCTCAGTTGGTTAAGCGACCGTCTTTGGCTCAGGTCATATCTCCAAGTCCCGCAGTGGGCTCCCTGCTCAGCAGGGAGTCTGCTTCTCCCTCTGACCCTCTCCCCTATCATGCTTTCTCTTTCTCTCTCTCTCTCAAATAAATAAATAAATAAAAGAATTAAAAGTATTTTGTAGAATATGATCTAATACTCAAAGTGAGATCATAAGCCATACACTTTTCCTAAATTCAGAAAGATTTATAATTAACTTGATTTTTTTAATAATTAACGATTTTTTTAAATGTTAAAATAAATCAAAATGGAATCCTGAAGCTAAGTTTAAAATAATTAAATTCAAAGACTGTGTAGGAAGGGGATATGTATGCCACAAGAGTCAAATAGTATTCACTCACTCTTCACTCCCTCTCTATTCATTTTATTATTTTTTTCCTCAATTTACTTATTTCATGTTTGTATATCTTTCAAGTTTTATTTAAATTCCAGTTAGTTAACATGCAATATAATATTAGTATTACATATTAGTATTATAATATGTACAGTACAATGATTAAACACTTTCCATACAATACCTGGTGTTCATCATTAAAGCAAGTGCACGCCTTAATCCCTACCACCTATTTCACCCAGCCCCCAGCCACCTCCCCTTCAGTACCCATCAGTTTGTTCTCTGTAGTTAATACATCTTGTGCTAAGATTATTAAATGAAAAGTGGTTGAAGTAGGCCTAAAGTCTAGTGTATTAAATTTTTATTTCCAGGAACTATCTTAAATTCTTGATTATTTTGCTTCCAAATGATAGATTTTACCTAAGTTTATTGTTAGTATGATGATAACATTTACTGGATTTCAAAAATGGGTTTTCATATTTTCTTTAAAAAGACTATATATATATATACTTATTTAAGACCATATATATAATGCAGTGTGTGTGTGCGTACATGTGTGTATTTCAGTCTTTTTCTCTTTGGTTTTAATCCTATGCTCTTTTAGATCTGAGATGCACAATAAAACGGTTAGTCAGAGGTTTGGCCTTCTTTTGGAGTCCTATTGTCGTGCATGTGGGATGTATTTGAAGCACCTAAATAGGCAAGTTGAGGCCATGGAAAAGCTCATTAACTTAACTGATATCCTCAAACAAGAGAAGAAGGATGAAACACAAAAGGTATGTGAATCTTTAGTTTGTTTTTGAGACTCTTCATTGCAGTGGGGTAGGGTAATTTGAGAGCCCAGTGTAGATGAAGATTGTGGGTGTTAGAATCAAGCATATCAGGATTTGGATCCAAGTTTCATTGCCTCTCAGCTGTGTAATGTTAGACACATTATTTAGACTTTGAGATCTATTCTCCTCATTTATAAATGGCAGTGATACTTTCTGCATAGTGTAGTGAGAATTAAAATACATGAGATGCACTAAAGCACATATCACAGTGCCCAGAACGCAGGCGGTGCCCAGTAAATGGTAGTCCTTTCTTCTTCCCCTTCCTTCTCTTTTATACAGCCCTAACTTTTAAAATTATTTTTCCTTATTTTGTGTCATTTATTATCTTTTAGTAATGACCCTGAAAATAAGTGTAAAGAAATTAATTTGTACATTGCTAAGTTTAAGGTGGACTCTTAGTCATGCTTTGAACATTATCACACACTCTGGTGATCTATAATCTAGCCTAGTATAACTGAGGAATATGAAATGTAAGGATTTTTCATTACCTTTTCCTCCTATCATTTTTTCAATTTGCCACATCCTGTAGTAAAAAGTGAGATCATTCCTCACCTCTAATGAAATGGAAAAAAAAAATCCCAGTATATTAATCCCCAAACACAAAGAATGTAAATTAGCAGTACCGAACGAATTTTTCCAAGATCTTCATTGATACTGCATGAAAAAAAAATTTTAAAGAAAGGTACTGTATTAATCTAAATGTCATTGAGTGAGTGACTGAGCTGATTTTATTGAAGGTCAAATAAATGATATTAGAAAATAATGGAGGGGGGCACATGCATGGCTCAGTTAGTTAAGCATCTAACTCTTGATTTGGGCTCAGGTCACGACCTCAGGGTCATAAGATCAAGCCTGGCATCAGACTCCATTCTTCTTCTGCATAGTGTAGTGAATCTTCTGCTTAAGATTCTCTCTCTGGTGGCTCAGTGGGTTAAGCCTCTGCCTTCGGCTCAGGTCATGATTTCAGGGTCCTGGGATGGAGCCCCACATCAGCTCTCTGCTCAGCAGGGAGCTTGCTTTCCCCTCACTCTCTCTGCCTGCCTCTCTGTCTACTTGTGATCTCTCTCTCTGTCAAATAAATAAATAAAATCTTTAAAAAAAAAAAAATTCTCTCTCTGCCCCACTCCTTGTTCGCACTTGCTCTCTAAAAAAATTTTTTTTAAATAATAATTGTACTGTTTCTGATACTGGAATCATGAGCTAGAGGCAACTAGCCTGCTTTAAAAGAATAAAAGTTAAAATGTTTATATTGTAACAGGTAAGAAAAAAGAAACTAGATACTAGTTAAATTTAAAATATAGGCATTTCTTTTAGCTGGAATTTTCATATCACAGGTTGGCTCTGATACAGTGAATTAAATAGGAGGGTGAAAGTCATTACTCACTTTACTATTGGCTTAAATGAGATTGTGATAGGGGAGTGAAAATGCCATAGGAACAAAAGCAGTTTCTTTGAGTGGTTTCCTGCTTTAACGTAACAATGATAAAACATTGGAAGCAGTGTGCTAACATTAGGGTTGATAGTGCTAGAAAAAGAAATGCCTTTACATGAGCAAGAGCTGCCATAATCAGTGATGACTGTATTTTCCAGCTACTTGCTTCTCCATAGTGAAAACAAAACAAACAAACAAAACTTTATTACTAAAATTAAATTATGAAAATTAATTTATTATGAATTCCTAGCTTCTAACCTGTTTTTGTCCCCTACTTACCTTTTATATTTTTGATAAGTAAAGATTTCCTAAAATAAAATGGCAGTCATTGCATGATACAGCTCAGCAGTCTGGGCTCTGGTTTCAGGTGATTAAAAAGATAGGTTTCTGCATACATACTGGAACCTGAGTATAGTGTGCGACTCAGCCCAACAAATGTTTTTTTAAGCCCTTTTCCAAACAGTTTCCTTTAGCCTCACTAGACTCTTTTTACTAAACAGAGAGAAAATGAATACAGTTTTTTTCTGCAAAGCTTAAAAGTAAAGTTACTAAGCTAACCTGATATCTCCATAGTTTTTCCTCTAGAACAAAGGTCAGCAAATTTTTTGTGAAAGGCCAAATAGTAAATATTTTAGACTTCACAGACCATGCAGTCTCTGTTGTAACTATTCAACTCTGCTCTTCTGCTGTGAAAGCAGCCAGTATCTAAATGAATGGGCATGGCTATAACCAGTGCAGTTTGATTTACAAAAACTGCCATAGTTGACCAAGCCCCGCTCTAGAGCCAAAACATTGCCTGTGTCAGCATGCACTGTTCTTATAGGAGAGTACACAGTGCTGCCCTTCCTGCCTCTGCCTGAAGTGTGTTGCTCTGTGTGATAGAAACCTTTCTAATCAGAAACAGGATATGGATTCATAGACTATACAATGCTGTGGTTACAACATATAAAAGAGATTAGCAGTTAGTTTTACCTTTTGTGAAATCAGTTTCTAAACATGATTATGCTCATTTATCAGGTACAGATGAAGTTTTTAGTTGAGCAGATGCGGCGACCAGATTTCATGGATGCTCTCCAAGGTTTTCTATCTCCTCTAAATCCTGCTCATCAACTAGGAAATCTCAGGTAATGTACCTTATTGGAAGTTTTATTGATGTATTTAAACAAGTAACCTTCCTGGAAAAAACCTTAGGAAAAATTAAAAATTAGAATTAGAATGTTCAATTACTTATGCTTCCCTCTCCAGTTATCCTACCTTGTAGAATAAGTTGTTCAATTTTCTAAAGTTCAGAACTGCATCTAGTCAGAATGTGTTTTTATTACTTTAATAATAGAGTTTAAAACTTTTTCTGACCAGAATTTCTGGTTTCATTTCAAAAATGAAGTGTAATATCTATAAAACGAATGGCATGTCCCTATATTTGTTGAAAATTCATATGCTATTATATGAGAAAGTTTTAAGCGTAATTTTTTTCTTTATACTCCCTTGAATAAATGAATTCATAAATTAAATGGAGAAGGTTTTAAATTTTTATAACACTTCAAAAAACTATATTGTCTGTGTATTTTAAAATAAATTTGAGTGTAAAATTTTAAAAATAAGGTGCCTAGTGAAGTTTTTAACTATTTTAAAGGCTTGAAGAGTGTCGAATTATGTCCTCTGCAAAAAGGCCACTGTGGTTGAATTGGGAGAATCCAGACATCATGTCAGAGTTACTCTTTCAGAACAATGAGATCATCTTTAAAAATGGGGATGGTAAGGAAGAGTATTAATGAGCTTATGATGCATGAATTTAGCTATCTTTTTATAAACAGGATATTTATGAAGCATGAAGAGTATTGAAAGCCATTTAAGGAATTTGCATGTGGTAAAATATATAATATCAAGCAAATGTCTTAACCTTTAGAAAATATATGTATAATTATTAAAAAGGAAAGAAGTACTAAAGTTAGAGTTGAAAGGCCTGAAATAAGTTTCTAACTATTATTTACTTAGCTGCATGAGTATCCATTCTTTCTATAAGTATTTGATGTACTAGTCCGTCAAATTGTAAAAATAAACAAAACAGAGTCCCTGCCTCTTAAAGTTTACAGTCTAGTAGGGAGAAGAGAGACTTTAAACAAATAATGACAAAAATTAAATTGCAATATGTTACAAAAGAAAGGTGTAGTCTGCTAGGAAATCATATAGAAGAAGGTCCTAATGTACTTAAAAAACGGGCTGTGGCAGGAAGCAGTGGGAGGATCATAGATGAATTTCCACTGGGAAATGACATTTCAGCACTGAATTCTGTTAACCCCAGTATTTATGAACAGGTTCAAATTTAAGGATTCAAAAAAATAAGTACTTTAAATATTTTAATTTAAAATTGTTGTGAAAATACATTGTTATACAGATGGGTTTATGCAGGTACTTTAGAAATGGGTTAAAGAATCAAAATATTACTTCCTTATAGATTAATCTGAAAAGTAAATATAGCTGTATTTATTTTCTGTTTGAAAGCAACATGATGACATGACACCAGGTTTGCATTCATGGAATTAAACGGTGATACATATTATTTGAATTGCAGATTTACGGCAAGATATGCTAACACTTCAAATAATTCGCATTATGGAAAATATCTGGCAAAATCAAGGTCTTGATCTCCGGTGGGTAACCAGTAAGGCAACATATATGTTGAAAGTTATCCTGAGGGGGGGCGCCTGGGTGGCTCAGTGGGTTAAACCACTGCCTTCGGCTCAGGTCATGATCTCAGGGTCCTGGGATCGAGTCCCGCATCGGGCTCTCTGCTCAGCGGGGAGCCTGCTTCCTCCTCTCTCTCTCTGCCTACTCCATCTGTCCAATAAATAAATAAATAAAATCTTAAAGTTATCCTGAAAAAGTGAACAATTAGTAAACATCAGTTATAAAGCATAAAGGGGCATGTATCTATGAAGAAATGTAGGGAGTAGTAATTGATACTAGTTGATTACACTTTCATTCGTCTTCCTCTTCCTTGGCACAGAATAGCGAAGAGATTCAGCTAGGCAAGAAGAGCTATTTCTAAGTTGGCAAAGACTGCAACTGTGTCTAGAATGTCACTTTTTAGGACAGAACACAGGAGACACAAAAGCCCCCTATTTTCATTCAGAAGTTAAGAGGTTAAAAGAAAGTTCTTTTGTAATGTAAATTTTATAATTTTAAAACTTTATATAACCTCTAATCTTAAATCAGTTTGACAGCAAAATTTATGAAAAGAACTCATCTTTTTTTTTTTTTTAAAGATTTTACTTATTTATTTGACAGACAGAGATCACAAGCAGGCAGAGAAGAACAGGGAAAGCAGGCTCCCCACTGAGCAGAGAGCCCAACATGGGGCTCTATCCCAGGACCCTGAGATCATGACCCAAGCTGAAGGCAGAGGCACTTATTTTCATTTTCATTTTATTTTCATTCTCTCAATTCCATGTAGCATAACTTCTATGCCTATGACTCTACTGACTTAATTCTTCTTGTAGTTAATCATGAATCATCAAATCTAAAGGCTTTTTCATAGTCCTTATGCTCTTACACCCCCTGAAGCACCTAATACTGTGAATCTCTCCCTTCTTTTGGGTTCTGTGAATTACTTACTCTGGCCTACATATCCCTTTGATGATTTATTTTATGGAATCTTTCCTTCTACCTACCCTGGTAAATGTGGGAATTTCTTAAGGTTGTGTTCCTGCTCATTCTCTCTTACTTTACAATTTAATTTTATTACTCCTGAACATGCTCACAGTTTAAAGAGTCATACAGTCCTATAAGGCTTGTGACATAAAAAAGCCCAAAACAACAAGCAGAGAATCCAAGTTTTGGCAAGAATAAATAAAGATGCTCTGACTTGGGGCGCCTGGGTGGCTCAGTGGGTTAAAGCCTCTGCCTTCAGCTCGGGTCATGATCCCGGGGTCGTGGGATCGAGCCCCATATCGGGCTCTCTGCTCCACAGGGGAGCCTGCTTCCTCCTCTCTCTCTCTTTCTCTCTCTCTCTCTGCCTCTCTGCCTGCCTCTCTGCCTACTTGTGATATCTGTCAAATAAATAAATAAAATCTTTAAAAAATAATAATAATAATTTATTTAAAATCAAACTTTAAATAAAAATTTTTACTTAAATTACTTGTTAAAATTTAGAAAATATTCTAAGACTTAAAAACTTTTTGAAGATCCAACTTACTTTCCAATGATATAGCTTAACTTTAAATGGTTTTTAGCACACTCACTCATTTACAATTAAATACCAGAGTTATATAGTTAAATCCTGGACTCTGTCTAGTTCTGCATTCTCTTTTGTTTTGTACTTTCCTGGGGGCAGTGGTAATAATGGCATGTGTTATCTCTCAGATGCAGAAATTATACCAAAAGAGGAAGCTTGATTCGTATAACCCTCTTTTTGGAAAGCAGAAGGAACTAAGCACAGCATCAGGAGTTAAAAATTTGAAGCTGATGACCTAATTTTGTGCTTTAGCAAATTACTTGACATGTCCATTTTTCTTCTTTGCAACAAGATGATTCTACTATGTGTCACTGATGTATTTTTACATACTACGTATCAATCTTTAGGAGGCATACAAATAAACCCTAATCTGCTCTGCTGCTGCAGCTGGAGTTGACTCCTATGTCCACTTATGGACAAAAATTCTTTTGGAGAGAGTGGCCTTTGCTGGAATGATCTAGATTTGCAAAGAGATGAGAAAGAGAAGGGAACACTGTGAGAAACAGAAACAAATTAGGACAAGATAAATAGCACGACAGAAAACTTAGACATAATTGTAAAAGGTTGGGCAGAAACAAATAGAATGGCAAAAGCTTTAAGATGAGTTCTTTTCATGGGGCACCTGGGTGGCTCAGTGGGTTAAAGCCTCTGCCTTCAGCTCAGGTCATGATC